>JAVCKS010000036.1:30329-43826 GCA_032273685.1 Pteraster tesselatus | reverse complement strand
CCCCCCCCCCCCCCCCCCCCCCCCCCCCCCCCCAATTAGTATACCCACAACGTAACTTGTAATCCCAAAACTACACCATTTCGGTTCTCCTGTAAATGTACCTTTGGTTACGATACCAACTGAAATAAAGTCAATTTAAACATTGAGTTAGAATATAGAACTGCTGCACACTGCATGCTTACTTGCTGTGATGACCTAGAGTATAAAATATGTTAAAATTAGAGCGGCCTGACGTTTCGATCAGAATCGAAACGTCAGGTCGCTCAAATTGTTTAATAATTTAAACATGGTTAGCCTTCTAATTTGATGTTCAATATCACTCCGAAAACTAGCATTGTGCGACTAATTCTTTCTTCGTGACATGTCATATTTGTACAAAGAAGTTAATAAAGAACTTGAATATGAATACAATTCTTGTGCATGGCGTTTTGTGATTTTATAGTAATTCTTAGGGTGGATCGAAGTTTACAATAATATAGGAATAACGTTAGTTTTGTTAGGGAACTTTTATACTACATGTAAGTTAAAAGTAAATGAAATTAATTATAATAGTTGTTATACCCATCCCCATACATTGTAAGTATTACAACTGTTTAATAATTGAAAGTATTGAAAAATTGTTATCAAAAGAAAATTGCTATTGGTACTCTTTGTTTGGCTTGAACTCCTTGTTTGGCTGGTACTCTTTGCTATACTCTTTGTTTAGCTTGCTGATCGACTCGTACCCTTTGTCATACCATTGTTTGGCTGGTACCCTTTGTTTGGCTTGTACTATATACACTGTAATCTAAAGTGCTATAAATAAATACATACAGTGTAAAACAAACGTAGGAATACGCGGGTTTTTATATCGTATTATGTCTTGCGGCCTGCGTGGGATGCCTGGAATAGTATACTCGTCTATTGGGCGGTTGCTGTCACATGTCCTGCTATTGGCCAATGAGATGATCTGACGCTGTATGTCAGCCCTTACCTCGTATTGACAGCGAGGCTGATGGTTGGATTAAAAGCCCTCATCAGCCGCAGTGTTAATACGGGGTAAGAGATGGAGAATTGGTTCATGGAATTCACTTCAGCTGAACGGAACTGGATGGGATGAAATGGTACCAGAATCCACCAGGTGTAAAGAATGTTCGTTTGGGACTGACACATCGATTACGTCAAAATGGGAATACAATTACTCTGGTCACAATTCCATCTAAAATTTCAGTGCGTTTCGTTCTAAAGAGTACAAATTATCGCTGAAGATTGACATAATTCGTTATGTCCTCAATCACTGACACCCGAACAGTCGCGTACGCATCTGCAATTTGAGAAGAAACAATGCAAATGTTAAGGTAATCTCATAATGTACGTTTGAGAGTAGGGGCGACGTTCCTCATTCAAACCCAGTATATATAGAAGATTGTCCGTTTCACGGATTATTATATAAGTGTTGGCTTTTGCGTAGGCGTAATTCCCGCAACTGATATCATTGCTTAGTAGCCTGTGGATTTTGCACCGTAAGACACACGTACGACGAAATCGGCCCTCATTATAGTTATTTGCGAGTTAATAATTACTCTAGCATTTTTAGCCGATCCCCGCGGCGCAGCTAGTGTCCTAATTGAATACCCTCCGATTTCAGACGGTTTTCACAAAATAATTTGAATGTTATACATTGTAATATAAATGTTATGGTATGAACACAACATTCATCCTAGATTAAACGAATGTTACTGTCAACTTGAACTGTTATTTTGGCTGCCAGCCAATAATTAATTCAGACAATAATTGTATTACTCTTTAATAACTATAAATTTAAAATTATTTAACACCAGAGATGAAGTCGGTCTGAAATCGGACATGGAGAAATTGTTTAGGTGCTTGTTCAATTTGCGCATTGCATGGTGACGTCATATATACATACGTCATGCATGTATTTATACTGCGATAGCCGCGCCTGCATTGCGGTATAGTATTGTTTGCTATTTCCTCTGTAAATAGGACAGGATCGGAACATGACGCATATAACGTCCAGCGGTCTGATCCATTACACGAACAATTAAATAATTCATCGAAATTCGTCGACAAGTAAAACATTACGATATGGAAACTGTCACATTTTGGTTATACACGATCAATCTCGATGGCGGTTAACATCCACGTCACAACTACGAACAGTGGACGTATTGCAGTATTTTAAAGTATTTTGTAACCTTACGTCATCGTTGGTACGCGGGCGTTGCCATAGTGATGCGCATCGTTAGCACGGACGCAGTATCGCTGGTACGGTGACATGGTTTAAAATTTAACGCGAGTTAATGTTAATTATTGACGTCAGTAGCAGACTGTCGCGAGACTGCTGCTGCTGTTTAGGGCCCACGCCCTGTGACGCTGATACAGATTGTTTACCGTCACTAGAATCACTAGAAGATAGGGAGGTCTACCATAAGGCGGTTAGATTTACGACTTCAGACGAAACATGTTTCTTTATTTTTGATCCATTTAGACAATGCTGGTTGTTTTCCGCACACGTTGCACATCAAGCACATAATGTCTTTGTGTAATTACATGTATTACCATACACGTACGTACTTAGATTGTGACAATTTGACTATACATTTCGATATGCCTAAACCCATAACGTCCGATCTATTCCATTCCCGCTAGTTGCACCCACGCGCTTTATGCGTGCTTTCATGACAACCCAAAAACCCGCGGTCTCGCCGACGGTCTCATAACAACCACCATCCGTGCGTCGGACGGGCGTTTTATCACGGGTTCCTATATTGGAGACAAACACACCGCTTTTGTTGTTGTATTTTGAGGTCAAGGATCACAAAATGCAAACTAGTTTAGACCCTTAAACTTTATGACTGTACCCATGTGGTGAATGCGCGCCACACGTGTTTCCTTGGTACTTACTCAGACCGGTTCATATTGTAATTGACACGATTTCATATGATTTGGTTCTTTTGAAGACGGTTACTTTTTGTGACTAAAATGTTTTTTAACAGACCGTGAGTTATCGTTGCATCTCGTGTTTGTGAATTTATCGAGTTCCGAAATAAATATCTCTGTGGTGGGCCTATTACCGCTAGAATATTTGCCATCATAATATCAGTTTACACGTTCCCACCGACACATTGTACGCCTATACGCGGTACATATGGCTACTGTTTGAAACGAAATTAAATCCTTTCTTTTCTCAAAGTAGTTTCTCAAGAGTTTTTCCGAGCGTTATAAATCGAGATGATAGGCCTATACGAAAATTGGGACTGGCAGATCGAATTAAAATCGGCGTTGTTTCGCATTCAGGATGGAAGGCGAATTAAGGCGGGAAAAATATCGACATTGCAAACGATGTAAATATTACCACAATTTAAATTATCAACAATGAGTATATATTATGCAGTAATATTATAAATTAAGAAATAACTAAGAGACTCACCCTGCACCAAGTTGGGAATCTTGTAGGCGGCACGGAGGGAAAAGGTGCCGCAACGGTTTCCACTGCGTGCTGAATGAAATTGGTACTGGGATGTGGAAGGTGGCTTACTCGGTTAGCGACGACCGAGCATCTGCCGCTACGTCGCCCGGGAAGAAAATATTAAAAAGACCCACACGATCGGCACCCGTTGCGCGGTGAATCATTAACCCGTACTCTGGCAAGAACAAACAACGCAGTACAAAGTCCATTGATAAGATTAGAACTCTTTGTATAAATAAAAAAGGTCTATACACTTCACAACGCTCTTTCGATATTTTAAGCGCTAGCTGATATTTTGCATTTTACTGTTCAAAGCCAGTCTGCTAGAATACATTTTCTAAAAACTATTGAGTAAATAATATTTGGAGCTAAGGACTACGGAAACGGACAAAGAAGGGTGTCTTATCTACCTGTCATTGGGGCAGCCGGGCCGCCAATTTTTGTTTCCCTCACATAGGGAATAGATTACCTGAGGTTATGTGGTAAATGCAGTGTTAGGCCAGTCGAGGTAGTTTAATTTGACATAAAAATAATCGGTTTTGAAAAATAAAACATCACTGGATTCGAACTCACCACCAAGTATAGTTACAAGACTATACTTCATCCCAATACGAAATTTGTTGCAGAATACTTATCTACACCCTCCCCTCCCCCTCCTACCCCCCCCCCCCCCAATGCCCGACGTTAAATAGTTTGTAGGGGAAGATTTCGCAGCCAGACCACTGTATATAAAATAATATACCCACGTATATATAGAAACAATGGAACAGTAATACAATGTCCACGTTTTATTCTTGTTTACGGTAAATTATATAATCGATCGTGTTGTTTTGTATGAGCAAAATTAAACATTAGGCTCATTTGGAAGCCATCCTGCCGGTATTTTCACATCAATGTTTGCAGACGTTTTACAGCGTTACTATACTTAAGGCATACCCTCCTCCCCCTCGCCGAATGTAGTATTTTGACTCTGTAGTTGTTAAGATGACTTTATATTCTTCTTAACCCCATTCGTTCTTTGCCTCCATCGACAACTATCGACAAGCTATTTTTGAAATCATTATAATTTCAGACGTTTCTGTAAACACCTGTCTAACGTTAGCTGACTGAACAGCTGTTGGTTTCAATTGCTGATAACGCATAATGGCTCAAACAGTAACCTTAAAACCATAGGATTCAGGAAATCCAATTAAACCATTGAGTGCTTGTTACTAAAACATTAATAGGTGAGGAAATAGTTTGGAAGAATTCATATAACCAGGTTTAAATTTGGTTGTACTTATTCTATCGAACGTTTGCTTCTATGGATGTACTGTATACTGTATAAATATTTATTTATTAACAGACAAGGACCACTATGTAGTTATGTTGACACGAGTACGTGAATTAGTTTCGAGTTGATGGATTTTGATATTATATACTATTTCGTTTCCTTGTAGAAACTAGACTGTCATTGTAGTTGTGTTGACACGAGTAAGTCTAAGTCTTCTATTAGCATGTTGCCATACAATGCGACTACCATTATGGACTTCACGTGCCCGTTTAGACATTAACTCAACATAAAAACAAACTTTTACGATGTGTCGATCATCTATAACATACAGCGTACACGTCGTCGGTTAATCATTCGTTGTTATGGTAACGCTTTACCATGATGATGTTGAGCCTTTCACTGTACCAGCGTCTGCAGCTGCACTCATCTAACGCACACTTAGCCCGATACTTCGATAACTCTAGCTATTCATTTCCGTCCGTTCAAACTTGGACACAAAGGCTTCTCAGTGTGTTAGTCCTTCCGCAACTCCGCTCATAAACTGCAAGATAACCGCATCGTGCGTCATTATAATTTTCCAAAGCCAAAACCATCGCCAATCGTGTACTTTGTACCCACGCACCAAAGCCCGCCATTTTCGTTCCACGCGAGTATGTATCGTGTACATTTTAAAAATGCACCAATCCCGCGGCGTTAGACAAACCGTTTGATATTCTGATAAAAACCTAAATAGAGCGACAGCTGAAGTACGGAGTCCGTAAGGTGGCATCACATTTTTTAAATGTTATTTCGTTTATTCCAAATTAATATTATTTCGTTTACGGTTTAGTGATACTGTATAGTACAACAAAGGTCCATTTTCGGATAATGGCGGATGTTGTGTTCTTAAATCATCATTATAGGTAACCCATCCCATAATAGATATTTTGACAAATGATAACAGTAGACAGTGAAGACGTTTCCTTAATTGCGTATATATCTCGATGCACGAGGTGTTTTCACACTTTTTCATAGCTGGGACGTTATTATGAACCAGAAAAAAAGTGAGCTACTTATTTCTCTCAACACGGGAAGGTTATTGATTCTTGTGTTTCGCCTCAAAGCATTTGAAATGTTACTGGATATAAAATGACGGCTAATGCCTTGCTTTCTACCCACCCTACTCCCTCTTGGCTCTCTTTTCATCTCCTCTCACAAATTCATCTTTGCATCATGTCTCTCATCTCGCACGACAAACATGGCGTGTAAAGTAACGGTTTCTGCATCGCCATAACAACATATCACCCCACGTCAATGTTTAACTGCATGACATCGTACTTTACCCACCTAACCGTCTCCTCCCTACTCCTACTCTATGGAAAAGATGCAAGCGCCTATCTTGTGTACAATGTTACTATGGCAACACTCCTAATGTTTGCGATTCCGACTGCCTTTTCATATCCTAAAGTAGCTACGACACAAAACTGCGAAGGATTGAAGGATAAACCAAACGAAGAAAGGAAAATAACTGGTATACCCACGTACCTATATCTGCGCCCCCGGACATAGGCATATCTTGTAAGTCTTTTAGTACGCCTGTCAATCCCAGTCAATAATAGGGAATAATATTAACAGATGTGTTCGAGAGGAACAAAGGGAGCCTTGTCGCACGCAATAAACTTGCATTGAACACCTGGATAGGTCTTGGTGCTCGGTATAATTTGCCAATTTTTCTACACAGGCTATTTTATGTTGCCTACATTGTATCTCCTTAATTCTGCCCTATTCCACCTTTCTTTTGTCCTAATTGCCCTTTCCATTCAAGGTTTTTCTCCTTTGTTTATTACGTTTAACTCGTTGTACGCGATTCGCTTTTACAAAAACTGAGCAACTTGAACTGAGCATCTATAGCAGATAGCTAGATGCGTGTGACGTCACAAGATCGCAGAAAATGTGATGTACCCGTCGCGCTACCCGTACGCGTTCGCCACTGCGAAACCTGCATTTACTGAGGCGAATCAAACCGTTAAGAAGCAGAATACAAGGTAGATCAGTTTTTCACAGACATAGTTATAAATATATTACTGAGTATATAATTATATACATGTGTGCCATGACGGTCAGTATCTTAAGCGACATCCCAAAGGCAACTCAATGGGCATCGAACCATGTCTGACTGTTCTACCGCCCCGAGCTGCGCGCTCGGGGCGGGGATCGATCCATGTGTTAACTGATCGACCGTCACCGAGCTGCGCGCTGGGGCTGATTCACTGGTTGGTCTCTGGCAACATTTCACACTACTCTCTACCATTATATACAAGCTGGAATTGTACTGGGTGATACCCACTGACAAGCGTATAATTTCCGAAACATGTTTCTTTCCGTTGAACAAGACTTCAAAGCGGTGGCCCACACCCAGCCAACGAGACGAACGAAATAAAGCCACATCGGGACGTTTCCATGACAACTGGCGCCGTTGTGGTGAAATATTAACTGCCAGTCGCAATCACGCGTTTAAAACATAACTAAAATTAAATTAGATTCAGGGCACACTATTGCAAAGGAAAAAAACCTGACATTAAATCACTGATTATGTAAAGTATTGATGTTGGAATTAAAATCAACTATATAAGGTGTATCACGAGAATGAACGAGAATGAACGATCCCGTGTAAAAGCTGAGAGACATGCGAGGCCCAAAGGGTATGTTTTTGCCCAAACTGAGTTATGACGTGGACTTGAGCCGTTCATATAAAATTATTCAAGTGTAACTATCTTCATTTTGATCACGTTCAGCATATAGGCCTAATGGCATGATATTGAGTGAAGAGACTGTGTACATGTATAGTTTGGGAAATAGGAAACCAATTGTTATTTTTTGTGTACGACAGACCCTGAGCTATCGCGTGGTGGCAGCTAGCCGCGGTAGGGAAAATACTACAAGTGAAGTCCACAACGACGGAAGGACAAAGGGATGTTCTTCAGGTTGACCGCTATTGAGAACATCTTTTGGTTTGCCCATTGTCATCACCGATGAGTGTTAATGAATCGGCTAAATACAACTAAGTATTGTTAGAATTATTAACAATGCAGTATAGTCACTATACGCTATACAGGTTCAGCATATTATGGCTGCCTGCTAAAGTACAAGCGCTCAGTTCATAGTGCTCCATAATAATTGTCATTTCCTAATGACCATTAGATCTAAACAAACCCACTCTCGATACGACAGTTCTCGCCATTATTCATCCAATCAAGTTTGGTTTCGAGTAGTTTGTAGGGCGCACGACTCGGGCCAATAATTAACCAATCAAATACTGAGGCTAAATTGGTCGGTATGACAACTACATCATGGGTTGATTCGTTTCCAAAAGAAGGAAGTTGAACACAGACGGCTGGGTTCTACAGGGTTGGGTATCAGTTGGAATACAAACTAACGATCTTTACATGCGATAATTGCACCTGTCACAAATGTGTGCCGAACATATGAAACTAAAGTTCTTAGCGTTTAAGCTGTTTCTATTAAACATTAACCGCATTAACACGCTGGAAGTGGTTGAGAAAACGTGCTTATTAAAGGGGTATTAGTATTATCTATATTTGTCAATAAATTGTCATTAAAAAGCAACTTGTTATAATTATTTGTTATTGATTATTTTGCCAGCCTATTCTCGTAGACACCGTCACTTATAAGTAAGGCTTTCAGGGACTGATACCTGGAAAGATCAGCTGAATTAATTATAAAATCTTGTATAACATACATGACATATCGTTTAGAAAAACAAATGGACAGTCTGTTGCTACACCCTAACCCTAACCCTAACCCTAACCCTAGCCGGCCCGCTTGTTAGTGTTGGTGATCTATCACGTTATACCATGATACCATCATGAGTCGTTCATTTACGGTGCGCCTTTGCTTGAAAGCCTTACTTATAAGTGACGGTGGCTACGCGAATAGGGTGTTTTTGCGCAGTTCATGGGCAGTTCCACATTTTCTTAAAGGAATACTAACATATTTCAATACATTATTTCAGTAAATGAGTTGACTTGGGCCAATCGGCATAATTACTAGTGATATTCTTCTAAATGGTAATGTAATGCATTTGAGAACATTGTTATTAGTTTAAATGGTGAGGGATGCTATAAAAGCAATGTTTTTCTTTGATGATAGTATTCCTTGAATAGTTTTTTTTCCCAACCCGGCTGCCCCTGACTGGTCCTTTGTTTTCCAATGCATTGTTCGTTGTTATTGTGAGATTTCTTCGCAGCTCTGAAGCCGGTAGTTTGGCGAAGACGCGGCCCACCACGACGCAGCCGGTTCGAAGTATTTAGCATACATGTAGTTGTTTGTGAAATTATTCCAATTAGTAGAACTATAGTAGTGATTCATCCGGGCATACAAGCAATTCATATAACGCCTGTGACGGCTGGAATTAGTTTACTAAGAGGACTTATAGTACATTGCATGTTCTACAATTGCCATTGGAGTTGTGCAGCAAAACGAGGAAATGTCCTTTGTTTGTGTGTATTCGTTTAAAGATGTATGTCCGATTTCAGACTGATCGATTTTTCCCGTTTGAGAGATAATAATAAATGTTGAATTTATCATTTGGTATGTTTTCCGAGGTTGTATTAGCTTGAAATCGATAAATGACAGTATGAAAAGGTCCGGCCATGTGGATGTGTGAATGATTGGCTGGCAGCAATACGGTAATACATTTGTTGAAAATACTCTGACTATCCTTGGACGTTTTTTGTGTCAATAAACTAATAACAAGGACAAACATACACAATTCAACGTACTCTATTCAAGGTGAATCGGTCTAAAACCGGACAGTACATCTAAATCAAGTATGAGACTTGGTAATTGTTTTCCAAAGTTAATAACTGGTGAATGTTGCGTGGAAGTACAGTTGAGGTCAAACATTGCAGGCGGGCAAATACATGAACAGTTATCTGGGTGCTTGAACATTTAGAATCGATTTAGTTTTTGTTGTTTTAGTAGATTGACATGTTTAGTCTTTTCACGCCAGAAGTTGTGTCCAAATTTCGAGTTTAGGCAAAACAGTTATTTACGATACTATTCCCGACGCAAGCGTACATGCACTGACGTTTCAGTGTAGTTTCCGCATTTTGTAACAATGCAGAGGTACTTAAAATCATGCATAAGAACACATGCGACACTGCGAAGCTTTCAAACATTTCTTATAAGTTTGAAGTTATGTTATGTTGTGATACGACCCGATATCGTAGAGAATCGCAGTGTGTGAGGACTTGTACGACACGATATTTAGCAATCGTATGATATCGTATCATAGATTTTTAAACATGTTCAAATTTTCAGTCGTAGCGTATTATATCGCAGTCATTCTTGTCGTATCGCAGGAGTTTTGTGGTATCGTGTATGCGCAGAAACTGCTTTTTGTAGATTGGGGAGAAAATCCTGAATTGCGTAGAGTTGTCTATACCAGTAACGAAGTGGCGGAGTGTGAGGGCCAACCGAACCGCTGGAGGAATAGCCATATGCATGTCTGTATCCTGCTTTGAAATCAGGGGTGCTACTTTTCCAAGGAGCTCCTTGAAGACTTCCGGATACGCTGGAAGGAAACGTAGCCTGATGATATCCTCCCTCTGCGCCTCGTCCATCAAAGTATATTAACAGCTCCAAGCTCGTTGCGTCTACTCAACCATTGGCGAATCAAAAGACGCTTAGGCTTATTTCTCCGTCTGCGACGACGACGAATTATGGTAACTGCCTGCAACAGCCATAATTGCTAAGCGATTTCTGTAGAGAAAGATGTCTGTTAACTGCACGAAAGCCACTTTGGAAAAAACGCAGGCCTTAATTCGTATGTGAACTCAGCGTGTGTGACCGGCATTCGTACGATTTTCCGCAAAGCGATTACTTGCGATTTAAAAAAAAAAAGTGTCGTGTCGTATCGTATCGTAGGGAGAAAATCGCAGCGTGGGAGGCGGGCTTTAGTTGTGTACGTATCACAGGTCGGATTATGCTGTGTACATGTACATGCATACCGATCGGTGCAAAGAAAGTGCATCGTACTTGGATCGTGGGCGCGACCATAGATTATACATGTAGTAGGAATATATGGGCACGACTAGACTGCGCAGCGCTAGCTGCTGCATGACTCATAGCGATACAAATATATAGGGGCGCTATTCACCCGGGTAAAGTTGGCCGCCATCTTGAAACCGGCAAGTCGTATATAGGTACCGTACTTATGCGTACGTCAAAGTACGTGAAACGACAAGCACGTCTGCACAATGCCTGATTATGCTATCGCTTTTAATTACAAAAACAGGCGAGGAATTTTTCCTTCACGGAGCCAAATTAACATTAACATAGGTGTGTAATTTATGTGTACTGTACAAGTCAGGTAAAGTTAGTTCGTTCGCTGTTCAATATTCGCTGTGTTTAGACGTCAATAGCTCCGGAACCATGTGACCCATTTTTATACTACATCTTTCATTAATAGATAATAGATCACGGATGATTTACATCGCCGTAAAATGCAATACAGCAGGATTTTTAATAGCCATCAAAAAAGTACCCATAGATGTGCGGACAAACTTTGATTCAAAACGGCTAATTGCATGTTAAACGTGAATGAAAAGTCATTTTTTGTAATCTTTGATCGAAAACATAGTAATATTGACTGAATTAGCGATATGATAAGTAAATGTTATACTTTCTTTTGAATGACAATTTGCTGTGACTGAAACAAACAACATGCAAGGAACTAGAGAGGCACTCAGTAGTCTCAGTAGAGCACCAGAACCCCCGCCACACAGTGTTGATAATAATAACAAATGCCGTGTATATAGTGCCTGAATAAAAGCCGATAAGTTTTAAGAGCATTATGAAGTTTTGAAAACCGCTATTTTGTAAAACGGTCACAGCTCCCTCTCTTGTGCAATACAAACTCTTCACCTTTGGCCTTGACCTTCCACAATTTAATGGTCGGAAGTCTAGGGTATATGGGTGATGTTGGTGAAGTTTCATGAAATTGTGATGCATGGTGTTGCCAGGAAGTTGTCCACAGACACACAGACAAACCTTCCATCTTATATAATTATGTATACGTCATGTAAATACTTTTTTCTTAATGTTAAAAAAACCGATCGTGCAGGGCTCAGGTAATTTAAGAAGTAGAACCTGTTGACCCTTATTGTGTAAGAATAAGCTTGTACACGTTTCAAATCGACAGTCTGCTTGGAACATGGGTGCGCGTCATTGTTTGGTTGCATTCGGGATATACTACAGTGTACATAATGTATAATAGTTAGGCCATTATAGCGCTGGTGAATTTGACTACGCCCGCGTGTATGATAAGCGGTTTTCTAAACGTATAAATCCAGTTTCCAGCGGTACATGCCGGGGGTATAGTACGCACGATTAACATAAGACGCGCGTGCGCATCAATAGAAGAACCCCAACTAACGCGTATTACATCATATACCTCGCATAAGATCAACTTCTTCATCGTAAGAAAGCATCAACGCTCCCTTCTACAGATTCTAATGATGAAGAATTAGCTAAAACAAAAATTAACTTCTTCAATGAAAAGATTCAAACAATCCGTAACAACTTTGTAGCTTTAATTCGTACAATTACTATTCACATCAATTCACATCCAAAGCTTACATAATTGAACTGGCATCAGAAGAGGAAATACGCAACATCCTGCTTCACTCTCCTAGTAAAACATGTCACCTTGATCCTATACCAACAAGTTTGTTGAATGATTGTGCTAATACACTTGTACGATCAATAACACAAATTGTGAATCAGTCACTCGCAACTGGTAATGTTCCATTAATTATAAAATCTGCTGTTGTTCATCCTATTCTGAAAAAGTCCAGTCTTGATGTTGATACAGTACTTTCAAAAACTATCGTCCTGTCTCAAATCTTCTCTTTCTGTCCAGAGTTTCTTCATTTACACGACCACCCAGTTCTTGATAATTTTCAGTCTGCTTACCGTCCCAATCATAGTGTAGAGACCGCTCTACTCAGAGTACAAAATTATATTCTTTCAGCGATGGACAATGGCAGACTTGTAGCTCTAGTACTCCTTGATATATCGGCTGCATTTGATACTATTGACCACCATACTTAATTGCAACGACTACAATTTATAGGTTTTGAGGCATCTGTTTTACACTGGTTTAAATCATATCTAACAGATAGATCACAACGTATACAAATTCACGACAAATATTCAACACCATCAGCACTACAGTTTGGTGTACCACAATGATCTGTTTTTGGACCTGTACTATTCTCCATAATATACATTCAGAAACATAAACCTAACTACCATTTTTATGCTGATGATACACAGATATACATCTCTTTTAATCCAGATCAAAAATCAGCTACCACCGCAATATGTAATCTTAAGTCTTGCATTGATGAAATTCGTGATTAGATGTCATGCAACTTCTTGAAATTAAATGACGACAAGTCTGAATTTATCTTATTAGGATGCAAATCTCATCGCAAAAAAGTTCACATCCCTCATATACGCATTGGAGCATCTGATGTATCTTCTTCTACTAAGGTTCGCCATTTAGACACCATTTTTTATTCAAACATGTCCATGATTGACCATTATATCATCTATTACCAAATGTTTATCATTTCATTTGCGTAATATTGGCCTTATTCGTAAATATCTGACACAAGATGCTACGGAGCAACTAGTACACGCTTTCATTACATCACGACTCGACATGGGAAACTCTCTTTTATAC
>JAVCKS010000031.1:0-11321 GCA_032273685.1 Pteraster tesselatus | reverse complement strand
CTTATCTCACTTTACAATCCTCCACGTGTACTCCGGTCATCTAACAAATTTTATCTGGGTACAGTCAAAGCTAGGACCACCTATTATGGTTTACTGCTAATGTAGAAATGGGTAGCTTTTAAAATCAACTCCTAATGTGATTCTGATCATCAGCTGTCAATGGATACACGTCAGCTCCTGTAGTTGACCAATATGATTCATATCTTCCCCTATCAACTCACACCGGCCCATGTCCAGTACCTGTCGTTGCTTCAACTGCTTCAAGTGGCGGGCCCATGAGGCTGCTGTACCACCCAGCTTGTCGACATTGCCATAAAGTTCAATTGAACCAGCTTATTCATGCAACTGAACGCATCCCCAATATGATTCATATCTTCACCTATCAACTCACACCGGCCCATGTCCAGTACCTGTAGTTGCTTCAGCTTCTTCAAGCGGTGGGCCCATGAGGCTGCTAGCTACCACCCACAGCTTGTTGCCATCAACTTTCAATTGAAACAGCTTATTCATGCAACTGAATGCATCACCAATATGATTCATATCTTCACCTATCAACTTACACCGGCCGATTTTCAGTACCTGTAGTTGCTTTAACTGCTTCAAATGGTGGGCCCATGAGGCTGCTGTACCACCCAGCTTATTATTGCAATAAAGTTCCAATTCAACCAGCTTATTCATACAACTGAATGCATCACCAATATGATTCATATCTTCACCTATCAACCCACACTGTCCCATGTCCAGTACCTGTAGTTGCATCAACTGCTTCAAGTGGTGGGCCCAGGAGGCTGCTGTACCACCCAGCTTGTTATTGGCAAAAAGTTTCAATTGAACCAGCTTATTCATGCAACTGAATGCATCACCAATATGAGTCATATCTTCACCTATCAACTCACACCGGCCCATGTCCAATACCTGCAGTTGCTTTAACTGCTTCAAATGGTGGATCCATGAGGCTGCTGTACCGTGCAGCTTTGGGTTGCCATTAAGTCTTAATCCAACCAGGTTATTCATGCAACTGAATGCATCACCAATATGATTCATATCTTCACCTATCAACTCACACCGGCCAATGTCCAGTTGCTGTAGTTGCTGCAACTGCTTCAAATGGTGGGCCCATGAGGCTGCTGTACCGCCCAGATTATTATTGCAATACAGTTCCAATTCAACCAGCTTATTCATACAACTTAATGCATCCCCAATATGATTCATATCTTCACCTATCAACTCACACCAGCACATGTAAAGGACCTGTAGATGCTTCAACTGCTTTAAATGGTGGGCCCATGAGGCTGCTGTACCACCCAGCTCCTTAGTTCCCATGATCTTTAATTCAACCAAGTTATTCATACAGCTCAAAGCATCACAAATATAATTCATATCATCAGTGCGCCTTATGAGTTTAAGTTCTACTTTCTGTACTTTGCCGAGACACTTCTTTCCTCTACCAGTTGGTTCTTCCGCTAAACATTTCACAAAGTATTTAAATGATGCAAATATGTCCTCACTGCTGCTCATTAGAAACTCTATTTCAGATCTAATAATCAGATCTATGACTTCACTTGGTGGTAAGCTCTTAATCTGACTCTCAAGGTAACAGCCAAGGATGCATGTCACCGCATCTTCGTGACGGTAAGCAGACTCCCAATTTTTGTGATATATCTTCAGTATGTCATTTGTGCAATCTTTGCTATTACCACAACAAAATCGTAACAGGTACTCAAGGCTTCTAAAATTCTTCTTCAGAGAATGTGAGAATGAATCCAGTGTTTTCGTATATTTGGTTTTGTCTGTAAGGAACAAGTCTTTGAAGAATTCACCTGCACAGAATTCTTGCATTGTCTTGTGAAAGAAATGAATCTGATCTTGAGTGTGAAGCCTCTTCTTTAAGACCCTCTGCCTTGTTAGGATACCAGCCTTGATAGCCTTGTCAAGTGTATTCTTATCAAACTCGGTTTCCTTGAACGAGAACGATTGCTCTGGAGAAAGAAGACCTCTCAAAGCGACCTTTCCTAATTCAATCACAATTTTGGATATTTCATCCTGGTTAATTCCTTTTCTTTCAAACATAAACTCCACTGCCTCATTGTATATACACCACATTGTCTCTGGGAGTGTAGAATATGCTCTCCACAGCAGACATAACCAAAGTAGCAGCACAGGGCTTGTTGCCAAGTCAGAAAGAAAAGTAGATTTTGTAATCATCTTCAGAAGTCTATCAATCTTCTCTTGATCTTGTTCTTCAGAGTAAAACTTATGCACATATTCACTGATATCTTTCTTATTAAATCCCAAAACTCTAACGTGTGTGTAAGGTTTCTCGATGAGTGATTTTGAGACTAATGTGTGAAAGTGGGAGGGGCGGGTCGTAACAACTACCCAACAATCTTTCCACACCTTTCGATTAAGAATCTTTAGGATAGAGCCAAATTTGTCTTCAGAGAGTGAGCTTGTCTGTAACTCATCAAAACCATCCAGCAGAATTAGGACTTTATCTTGATTGTTTTGTATGAATGACTCTAAATCAGCCCTCTTGACTTTTGTATCTTCAGTCAATATGTAGTTAAACACTGATTCTATGACATTTGAACCTTGATTAAACACACTCATCTTCAGTAAAAACACAAGTTTAAACTGTTTCAGAGCTTCTCCGCGTCCCCAGTCATAGGCCAGTTTCCCCATCAGAGTCGTCTTCCCCTTTCCTGCTAATCCATTAAGGATAGCTTGTTTCACCGCATCACCATCCTCTGTTTTCAGATCAAATATTTCCTCAACTAATATGAACCTCTTATTACAATCTTCTAATTCTAATTTAGTGAAAATCTTCTTGTAGTGTTCCTTGTCATCATCTACAAATGGGTTGAGCTGGAGATAGCTACCTTCAACTCTGTAGATACTTCTCAGTTCCTCTTCACATGTGGTAGATGCTAGGTGGGCAGGGCTGGGGAATTCTCTTGCAGTGTCTTTGTGTTCTGGTATGACAACAATAGCAACACAATGTTTACAAAAGGCTTGGGCGGTTCCCCATGATATATACAATGGTGGGAGTTGGATAACACTGTGGGGTACAAACCTATGTAAGTAGTTGCAAGCCGGGCATCACCAGTATATTGACTGTATATTCGAATGTGCACCTTGTGCTCTGTGAGCAAAGGTAATTGTTGGGTGTTTTTGCTTATAACTCCTGTTGGCTGTGGTATACAATATTTCTAATCGGTGCTTACAATATGTAACCACCATATTCCTAGCCTTTTAATGAAGCCAATTCTTTCCCCAGGAAAAGATTAGTTTAGCTCACGGAGCCAAGTCTGTTAATGGTGAAAACAAAAATAGTGGGAAACCAGTTCCTCCAAAGTGAACTGCTGTTCCGGTTCTAATGTTACAACTAATAGTCAAACCAAGTCCCAGGGTTCTAGCTAGAGCAAAATTAGTGCCGGGAGCCAGAGGGAATGCGAAACGCCGACCTGCGGGTACAAGATCAACCAAAACCGCCCACCGTAGCTATATAGAACCCTGCCAAGTACCCAGCAGAACCGCCACATCATCATCATCCCATATTAGTCCAAAAGTAAGCCTTCACCTTAAGATCACACCATATGAAACTAGGCCATTACTCAGCAAGAAACATTAGTTTCCAATAGTTTTCTTCAGACAGAAACCTTACATGGTATACGTGATTTATGGGTTTCATGGTGAGTTAGAATCAATAGCAACCAATGAACATGCATGCTATTACATACATATAGATTTTGTATTTGTAATTTATATGAAAGCATCGATGTAATATCAAAATGTGCGAATACTAAACAGCTATAGCTAGTATGAGAATATGCCGTAATAAACACGATAATTGCATGCGTTACCTTGACTGCCACAGGCTGAGGAGTTTGGAGTGATCACATTCTGCTGTATATTGTGTACCACTGTGGGGAAAACACAACCATTGTCAACCAGTTATACAACATTAGTGAAGACTTTTTCAAAGCTGAGTAGGTAGATATTTATTTATCCATAAAATTTAACCTTAAACTCAATCATAGCTGATTGATGTACATGTACATATCTGACTGTTGGTTCTCTCTAATAATTATCCTTACTTTCGCCACCGCGTACTGTACAATCTTTTGTAATTTTTGTTATGGCAATAATATTTAGTATGAGAATAACAGGCATTAAGCTGTATTTTGTACACACCATTAAATATGGTATCTTGCATGCGGCCCAGGAACATTGGGCAGTTTGAAGCGCCTTCAAGTTGAATACTAATATTCTGGGCAGCAAGGCCCATGGCATCAGGTGGGGTCGCTGAGTCTGTTGGTACTTCTGGTACTACTACGGGTGTGATGGCTGAGTCTGCTGGCACTTCTGGTACTACAGGTGTGGTGGCTATGCCTTGTGGTACTTCAGGTACTACGGGTGTGGTGGCTGAGTCTGCTGGTACTTCTGGTACTACGGGTGTGATGGCCGAGTCTGCTGGTACTTCTGGTACTACGGGTGTGATGGCTGAGTCTGCTGGTACTTCTGGTACTACGGGTGTGATGGCCGAGTCTGCTGGTACTAGTGGTACTACGGGTGTGATGACCGAGTCTGCTAGTACTTCTGGTACTACGGGTGTGATGGCCGAGTCTGCTGGTACTTCTGGTACTACGGGTGTGATGGCCGAGTCTGCTGGTACTTCTGGTACTACGGGTATGATGGCCGAGTCTGCTGGCACTTCAGGTACTACGGGTGTGGTGGCTATGCCTGGTGGTACTTCAGGTTCTATAAATATAGTTTTAGAAAACACCATTTATAATCTAGGTCAGCCTTTCTGAACCGGCGGGGCATCTGGCTTCATTGGGGGTGCCGTCAAAGAAGTCACAACGTACTAGTCTGCTGCCACCCTCACCCCTTTAAACTCGGCCCTGTGTAATATCGAATGCTGGCGTCCGATGAAAACAATTGAATTTTGCTCAGCATCTACTGCTCTCTGTTGGTCAAGGTATATACTATTAGAAGGCTGAATAGATCAGCTTGCTATAGTATATGGTACTCTTTGTACGAAACCAAACCGGCACATTTTCTTTTGTTCAGAAAATTCACTTGCATGTCGCAATTAAGTTCCTGAGGGAATAACATGTACAGTAAATTTGCACACCATGCCCCCCAAAATAGACTGAAAAGTTCTGTCAAATAAAGCTCAATGTCCCATCGAAGGCGATTTGTCAATTATTGCGAATTACAGATAACCGTTATATGACATTTAGGAGTCTAAATTTCAACCTCTTTACTTGGTTTTTGGAAAGGTCTTATATTAGTCTT
The DNA here is from genome assembly GCA_032273685.1 of Pteraster tesselatus. Taxonomy (NCBI): domain Eukaryota; kingdom Metazoa; phylum Echinodermata; class Asteroidea; order Velatida; family Pterasteridae; genus Pteraster; species Pteraster tesselatus. The sequence continues at coordinate 6,020 of JAVCKS010000031.1, read as the reverse complement.
GATAAATATGTTGCCAAAACTTTCCTAACTATTGTTAGAATTTATGAAATGTGCATATAATAAAAAAGAAAATCAGTATAAACAGTTTAACAAAAAAGTTGATTCAAAATGGCCGCCATTTGTTTTCAAAGGCTCATGGGAATTCAAAAATCATCCAGGACGTTGCCCAATATGTAAGCTTTCCAATGACGTATATCTTGATGATAGTCATAATGATTTTAAGCACATTATTTTATAATATGCGGTCTAAAGTTTAAAAGGTTAACAAACTAAAACACATTTATTTTGTTACTAAACAGAGTGGCAATTTAATACTGGTTGGTTCCAATTCAAGTCGATAGATGTTAGGAACACAGTACAGGAGTTGGCGTTGAACGGCCGTCACTTTTCATTATTTATTACTCACGACTTGGTGATGACTCCACCGTAGCTGATGATGAACCACAACTTGTCGATTCTCGTTCACCATTTTTAATCTTCCCGATTCGGCTAGACATCTTTCTCAACATGTTGCTAAATTGGTATCTAACAAGGTCATGATTAAATGAACACACTGATAAATTAACATTAATGAGCATGGGAGGGGCAAGATGGCCGGGGTGCGTGGGGGAGGGACACACCGATAAATCAAATCTCAATTATTTTCTTTAATTCGTACGAGGCTAAAGGGCTGCACTTGTACGTACTGTACTACGCAACTAGACTTTCAACTGCAAGTGTAGCCTTTATTCAGGATACAAAAACATCCGGTCTGCGAATGAAATTTGTTTATAGTATTTTTTTGTCAATATTATAACAGCTTATAGATCGAGTTGAAAATTTCTTTCTTGAGTGATACCTAATATTTTTGATTTTTCTTTGTGTAATCATGGTGTATAAGTATGGGTGTTGGTAAAACCCGGAGGTAGCCGGAGGTAGTATTTAACATGTAATAAAGTGCTTAAAATTGTACTCACAGACCCTCCGGGTACGATGGGTTAGGGTTTACGTTCAATCATAACCCCCATGCCCGGCCCCCATGCCTGGCCCCCATGCCCTATTACTCCCATGCCCCATACCCTCATGCCCTATACCCCCATGCCCCCTACCCCATACCCCCATGCCCTAACCCCCATGCCCTAAACCCCCATGCCCTATTACCCCGGCCATGCCCTATTACCCCGGCCATGCCCCATTACCCCCATGCCCCATTACCCCCATACCCCCATGCCCTATTACCCCCATGCCCTATACCCTAATTCCCTCCGGCTCCCTCTGGCTACCTCTAATTTTGGTACATTAAGGGAAACCGGCGGTTTGCACCAAAATTCTTTCTAAAAATCTAAATATCTACAGAAAATATAGAATTAAAGAACAGATTTTGCTAAGCCTAGTTTGTGCGTATAAACTATAAATAATTGTGTACCACACCCTGAGACAAGTGTGAATTGAACTAGCAACGACACAATCAATATACTGAATGAATGTGCAAATAAAACCATCGATTAAACCAAGTATTAAAGTCAAATTATATTCTTTAATTCAAACTCACCCAGTTTCAGTAATTTAAGAAGCATGGAGACACTCTATGTATAAATTGATGCAAGTTAAGGAATTTGGGCAGTTTTTATACGTAAAATAAAAACAAGACCTTCACGCGTCTACCTGACTAGGAATTTAATGGAATAACTTCCTTGTACATATCCTATTTCGCAATTCGTGGTGTTAGGGTAATTTCCATTTAACTCCCAATATATTCCTCCGCCAGTAGCCAGAAACAATTAGCAATTGCTTCCAAATTTAATGACACAATTTAGTATAATTATACTGAAACAAGAATATAAACTACAGCCATTTTACAGCGGCAGTAATCAGATAAACGTCATTTAAAGTCGTGACCTACTTTACTGCAGTGAACTGATAATTTGTGAATAATGCAGTTATGCAGGATGTGAGGCCGAAAATGAAAACAATATGTATAGCACATCCTGTCTTTTTAGAATAGTGTTCTCCGATTGCTAGCTATCCATTAATTAATGTTCTTTAATTTTTTTAACAAGGAGAGAAAGTTTGGTAACCGACAAAATGGGTTTCCACTTCAAATTGGGGGAAATCCACGTGCATGTGCGCAACCGGAAGTCCGATCGTGAAGCCCAGGGCACGCTGCCGTTGATCCCCCTGACAAATGTGGCATGTTTGCTTGAAATGCCCATTTTGCACTGGTATTTTTAAAGCCAACATCAAGACATTTGGCAGCTCATTACAATGATCTCATACCCCTTGGCTAATCACTGACAGTCCTGTTCAACAGCTAGCTGTGCCATGATGTAACCATTTAAGGTTCAAGTGACTATCAGAAACCGTTTCGTCTGACAGTCAGGAGACTATTGTCCACAAATAAGTTCACGAATTACTACACGCAGTGTTATTGTTGGTATACTTAAAGGTTTAAAAGGTGGTGTTTCTCTTGCAGTTCAGTATACATAGTTTAACAAGATATCTACCTACATAAGGGAATGCGCGATCGCACTGAAATGTTGTTTGGATTCAGCCTGGGATGTATCCCCAATTAGCTAAATATCCCATTAGTCTGAGCCTGGTCATGCTATAATTAAGTTTTCAAGTGTCACATTCATAACGCGCCATCAACCTGAAGAAACCTTGCAATTGTTGCATGTATATTCAAGCTAGGATTTGCTACATCCAAGATGTGAGATCGTCAGTTGTAATGATCTCCATCTAAGTTAAAGCTGCAGTTTACAAGATATATACATCTACAGAATGAAATGCGCGATCATGCTGAAATTTTGTATGGATTCAGGCTGGGATCAATTTGGGGTTCGAGCATTGCATTTTTAGGGGTTCCAACACTTCATCGTATGATCCTGATTAGAATTTGTAAATTTTATTTAAAAAAAAATTTATTCTGTATTTTGATGATGAAGTGGAAATAAAGAATGAATGAACTTCATTCTTTATTTCCACTGTATCAAAATACAGGATTACATTCTTTATTTTTTTATATTTTCAAATTCTAATTAGGATCGATGAAGTGTTGAAAGCCCTAAAAATGCAAAGCTTGTCAAGTAACAGCCCCCACACAATGTACGGTATACGTTTAATATAATACTATTTTTTCCCCCAAAAATAACCTCTCTCCAAAAAACAACCTTTCTCCGTTGTGATTTTATTAAATGCAATAAACATGTATATACATGTATGAAGAAATAATTTCCGCAAGTTTTGTCCCCCCTAACCCTCAATTTATTACATAATCGTTTTTTTTGTCTGAAATTTGATTTCAAAATGACCGCCAAAAAGGTGTCACAAGTTTAATCACAAAATTTAAAACAGTTCAAAACAAATTCATCCTAAAGTTCGCCAGAAATATGGTTGTATTATTTGTAATATGCTTGTACGTTAATTCCAAGAATAACGTGTGCTTTAACAGAAAACGACAGGAAAAAAGTGCGTCGAGATTGTTACGTGCGGTGTCATGGGATGCTGAATGTTGTCAATTATGTTTTTTTAAACACAATCTAAATGTTTCTGGCCCATTATAAACATCTTACTAATATTTTGAAATGAATATCTACATAAACAAAAATACATCAATAATGTGTTTGGATTTTTCCGAAAAATGTAAACATTTGTGACTATTTTGGTGTGAAAAGGTGACCAACTGAACATCCTTCAGGATAAAAAGTTGCCGATTTTACTAGAAATGTCCACATCAACCCTAGCTAATTTACAGGAAAACTCATACAAAATTTATCAAGTTCTTAACAATTTTCAATTGCAGGTAGGTGACCTTTACTTATTGCCAGAAAATGGAGACTTCTTGCACTTCTAAGACCCCACCATGTTAGCCAGTATGTAGATATACGTTTCATTTTCTATTCGTGATATTAGTTTAATAGTTATGATTTAAATATATGTATGTGTTACAAATCCAATTACATTGCAAACTGCGGCCTGCTTGCAAAAACATTAAATAACGTACTTTATTTACCACCCAAAAGCAACACTATACCCATTAGAAATAATCTTAAGACCCATTCGCGCAGTCATATCGGCGTATGTGGCACGGACGGCACGCAATCCTGAAAACCACACGCAGAATAACACAATGGCACTGATGTTGTTTTTCTTTAAATCCTTGTTTTTTTCTTTGTATCTTGGGGAGCCGGTTCTCAAATTAAAACCGGAACCGGCTCCAAGAATTATGAAACGGCCCAAGCCTTATATATCCTTACACATATCTTCATCTCGGTGTGCATTCAATGTCGACGACAACATGGTCCACACGTGGTGCGTACGACTTGACATGCTCCACGTGAGCGACTTCAGTTGTCCAAACACCACCGTGTACGTCGACTAACATTCCGTGTAGTTTCAGAGCGGTATGGCTCGCCCAAATATTCCAGTAATCTCTCGGCACGAGCCACGGTTTATCCTTCGATCCGCCTTCCGTGTTGGGTACGAGTTCTGGGGTATCGCGTCCTGTGCTGCCCTGGGGAGTAAGTCTTGCCGAACCGCTAACAACCTCTCCGTTCCTGTGAGAAACCTCTTTACTTATTTCACCGGGGGCCATTTTACAGTTGCCGCTTGAGACGACCTCTGGGTGGAAATCGTCCGCAAAATCGGCCGCGGGATCGCAGAGTCCGCGTGTAACTAGTCCTAATCGTGACGCTACGCCCTCGGCGCTTCTCCCCGTCTCAAGTCCTCCGTGCTCTCGGTCGCTCATCGCTAACGCCTCCTTCGCTTGCTCCTCCCTGCTCCTCAGAGGTCCCGACGACGTCACGTTGCCGTGGACGTGCAGTGTTCCGCCTCGCCGTGGGTTCAAGGCGGCGCAGGCAACAGGCCAGACGGCCTCGGAGCTTGGGATCAGGCCGAGGTTGACGCGATCGGCTACTCCTCGCGGGGAGACCTGGGAAGTTTGGAACGGTGACCCATCACTAACCGAGATGCATTGGCCTCACTCCCATTTGTTCACGTGAAACAGAAAATCAAAAGGGAACCACTTCTTTTTCTTTCTTTTAAAAACAATTTTCTTCCCCGAGCTAAACACTTCATTATGCCAAAAAACTTCATTACTTCATTATAAACTTTTCAAGTATGCCAGACACAATATAATGGTGCTGTTCCGATCAGGATAAAGTCTTTTAAATTGTACCCAATCAGAAACAGCGCCATATCCTACTTTGGAAAATGATGGCCCCAACACCGGCCCCAACCCCAACCCCCACCCCAACCTTAACCCATGCCAAACCTACCTTTCTATTATCTCCGACGTGAACCACACACCTATCCTGGACACCGTTGAGAACCAGGTTCCGCCGCAGGGCCGCGGCTGCTGCAGGGTTCCACTCGCAGGCGTGGACCAGCGCAGCCTTAGCGTGCACCAGGTACGGCAGGGTAAAATACCCAATTCCTGTTGACGACGAATTGGTCGAGAACCAATCTTATAGTTTCTGGTAGCGTTCAGTATAACTGCCGAAGAGTGCTGTCCAACCCTAAAACCCTATAACCCTAACCCTATAACCCTGGCCCTAACCCTGGTCCCAACCCTGGCCCCAACCCTGGCCTCAACCCTGGCCTCTGGCCTCAACCCTAACCCCAACCCCAACCCCAACCCCAACCCCAACCCCAGCCCCAACCTTGGCCCCAACCCCAACCTCAACCCTGGGCCAAACCCCAACCCTGGCCCCAACCCTGGCCCCAGCCCGAACCCCAACCCCAACCCCCCGGCCCCAACCCCAACCCTGACCCCAACCCTCTTAGTTTCTGGTAGCGTTCAGTATGACTGCCGACAGACTGCTGTCCAACCCTAACCCTAACCCTGGCCCCAACCCAAACCCCAACCCTGGCCCTAGCCCTAACCCTAACCCTAACCCTGGCCCGAACCCTCTTAGTTTCTGGTAGCATTCAGTATGAGTGCCAACAGACTGCTGTCCAACCCTAACCCTGGCCCCCACCCCAACCCAGGCCCCAACCATGGCCCCCACCCCGGCCCCCACCCCCACCCCCACCCCGGCCCC
>JAVCKS010000030.1:891993-902546 GCA_032273685.1 Pteraster tesselatus | reverse complement strand
ACAGTTTGCAGACAATTGAAGTCAGTGAAATTGGCCTATAATTACATGCCTTATCTTTAGCACCGTTCTTAAAAAGTAGAACAACGTGTGCCTTTCGCCAATCACATGGGACTGTCCCAGATGAAAGTTCGTTTGTAACACCACTACTCCTTTCTGAAACTTTCTGCCTGAACATTTTGGCTGAAATGCAACATAAGGTGCATGGAATTGGAAGCGGACGTGCAAAAGGCGTGTGTAATGGGGAAAGGGGCGTGTGCGTTTAATGCATTGAAATGCAAAAGTAATCGACGTTGGCGTACGTGAAAGTGGACGCGCAAAAGGCGTGTGATGGTTGACGGAGGGGAAATTCAGAGGGCGTGTGCTTTGAATGCGCACTGGCACAACGCCCGCAAAATGCATGTACTTACGAATACTACACGAATACTTCCTATTGAAGCTCGTGCAGTCAGTTGTAGCCACCGATTCGCCCTCTATGGTACGGTACTTATGTTTTGAACGGAGAGTCATATAATAGAAAACAAATCGTATAGGGAAACCCGTTGCGGCTGACCAGATCCCGACAGTGTTATCCAATTCCATAGAGGCCAGTAGTTGTCAAGAGCAACCTTTGCAAAGAAAATAATTTTGCATAAAATGTGCATAACATTATGAAAACGACCTATTGGTCAACCCGTTGGAGCACATTGGGCATGCAGGACATTGAGCACGTTTTCTTCGCGCACGCAATTACACTCTGTCAATTATAGTTTACATTGGTTAGAATTAGAATTATAATACATATAGAAAATTATCTTCATTTACTCGCTGCGAGAAGTCGAAACAGTCTTTAACAAATTAAATATTATATTCTGTGTTAATTATGTATGGCAATACGGGGATATTATTCCACGATAATTGCTTACATACATGTACATACTAACAGCTTATCCGTCGTATCAAATCTTAATAAAATATGAATTTCATGGTCATTATTTTGAGCTAATTATTATTTCTAGATAAAAATATTAAGCAATCAAACTCTAAGATTGAAAATCTTATTACAATAGATGGCCTGTCACCCCATAGTCTATGGACTATGGTTATCTGTTTCGGAGGGAATTGTCAAGCATGCATTGTATGATGCTGAAATACACTGGCCCTGCACAATTCGGCTTCTTCCTCCGTCAGTGCTGCACAATACGACCCTCTGCGCCACGCCCCCCTTCAAAATGAGAACGTATTTTGTGCATGAATGCGTTTAGCATCCTATAATATCGGCATCTACATGTTGTGATAGCTACGATAATTATGTATAGTGTATAGTGGTGAAGCTACCGCCGGCCTGCACACTGAAAAACCGTGATAAGTATAGTACTTGCAGTAGTGAAATAGCTGATAGACTCAACATCATGCTGATGAAGAGTGCGTTTGTTGGTGCCCTCCTGGTGGACAGTCCAGCCTTTCTTATATTCTCTCCTCCCGCAACTCCTCCCGCAACTCCTCCCGCAACCCTCCCAAAACCCCTACCCTACTCCTCCCCTACTCCTCCCCTCCCCTCCCCTACTCCTCCCCTCCCCTCCCCTACTCCTCCCCTCCCCTACTCCTCCCCTCCCCTCCCCTACTCCTCCCCTCCCCCACTCTTTCCTTCCTCTCCCCCACTCTTTCCCTTCCCTACTCCTTCCCTCCTCTACTCCTCCCCTACTCCTCCCCTCCCCTACTCCTCCCCTCCCCTACTCCTCCCCTCCCCCACTCTTTCCCTCCCCCACTCTTTCCCTCCCCTACTCCTCCCCTCCCCTTCAGCGGGTGAAATCGGACAAGTGTGTGGATTGTAATTTTACAGCGGCTTTCCAACGATCCCCCAACTGGTAGAAATGTGAGGCGGTCTGAATTGGGTAATAGTCCTGCTGTTTCGTAATAATTTACACAACGTAGACCGATCAAACCCCGATAATTCTAGCCTCGAAAAGCTTTGATGCAACCGTGGGCACGTAAAGCGTGGGCGAACGGCTGTATATGTCACTGATCCCAGACAATTAAAAACAAGTCCGAATAGTTACATCAGTGTCCTTGATGATAACATTTTCCATCGTTGTTTCCTGTACGAATCGAGTAAGGAATAAACCCCGGTGGAGTTAGCAAGGTTCAAGTAGTATCCCGAGGTTTAACTTACACAAACCGCGTTATTGAAACTAACACGCCCCCGCGCCGGTTACGGGCTGCAAAACACTTTCATTGTTATCCTCCCCCCTCCCACACCCACACACTTGTCGTTCCTCCATCGCTCTAAAAACCCTTCTGTGTATCGAACAAATTTCTGTAATTATGTGTTTTAACTGACAAATTTTAAAGCCTAGAATCCATTCCTGTAATTTGCGGTCCTTCCGCTGTTGGATGTTGAAAATAATTTTTTTTTGATAAAATAAAATGAACATTATTTTGCTCGGAACAAAAATCTCCACAGTATAAAATCTAAAAATAGCATCTATTGTTTTTGTCCATTCCTTATGTATTTCCGAGCCGTATTTCCTTTACAATACAAACCGCATTGTGCAAGTTATGTGTAAATACTATACCAATGACCAACGTTACCAATGAAACACCAAATGGAGTCAATGTTGCGAGCAATTAAACGCGCACTGTGATATACTCCCCCGCTCAGAAAAATTGTTCAAACGTTCAAGACCCTCGGCATTGTGTGGGGTTCACCTACCGATGGCATTATATACTATACTGCTATAGTTACGCATAGTCATGTATGTACATGCACAACATTAATATACTTGTACTTGCTATAGTAAATTACTATTGACTTCAATTTGGGTTTACCAGTACCAGTACCAGCCATGCCCAAGCCAGACCGCGGCCAAACGGGTTACAAGCGAGTGGAGGGGGACAATGATCACACAGCACCAACAGGTATACTTTTATTTACGCTAGTAAGGCGAGTAGAGAGACGCTGTTCTCGGCGTTCCGATACATGCCTCACCAGAATCTGTAAAACTAACATTCCTACCATACGTATAAGCTATAATAGACACCAATAGTCATTCATCTACGGCCGTGGGGCTTTATGGATCCACACAATCCGAAGTTCAGGATATTCGTTGTTTGTTGCATGTCATACATGTATAGTGTTTGATGGAAAACATGATATTCATGATGAGAAACTATATCCGGCTTGTGTTGCTCGACATTGGACGTTAGCTGTTCAATAATCTTTATCGCATGCCTGCGTTATCGGAACCTTTCTTGGGAATAGTACTGCGTAACTTAGTACTTTGGTAGGACCTCATCTTTCAAATTCTTTTTGTTTGGGGGAGGGCCCGAAAATTTCCCCCCAATTAAGATCACCCCTAGGTCTAACCTAAACATGGCCTAACTGATCACTACGCTTGCATGCTCCAAACCAGCTTAGGCCACATTTTGGGACGGATTTCATCTAAAATGTTCCGGATTAAAAGTTGACGATCCCAGACGGTATTTGGTATTTATCGACTTTGAACCTCCTCACGCAAAAATGCAAAATATGTGGGTAGCTATTATAGCAAATGTTTGGTCTATTTACGACCGTGCCTGACCCCGCCTTTGCTAGGGTCACTCATACCCGATTGTTAAACACACTCAACCATTTTTTTATGCAAGTAAAACTTTCCAGCGGTGAAGTTTAATTCAGTCACTAAATTATTGTTCTCGTCTAGAATTGTATTTTTTCACAACCATCATATCGACTGAATGTGTTTTGTTAGAAATAATTACGAAATTAAAAAGCCTGGCATAAATTATGTGAATATACAATAAAGCAATAACTTTGTAATAATTCTGTTCCACATGTTGAACTACGTGTATACATTTTAATTTTAAACACGTGATCAAACTGACGTCAGACTACGACGACGTACAGTTGTACATGTAAAAGTTTTACCAAGGCATACTCTGACATCGGGGTTCAACTGATGGTGGCAATTATCCGACAAAATAAATGGCATGGTGCACGTGGCCTAGATAGCGACAATAGTTTAGGGCCACTCCGTCACTGTAAAATCATTATAGTGGTAACCTTGGTAATTAATGGTACAATAACAAACTCGTCATGTATCTCAAGACTGTGGTCAACAAATGAGAACGCCATGTTTCGACTTTGTTGCTACTCTTCGTCAGGCGATGGAGACGAACGGTTGTTGTCCTGCTATGAATGCGTCTATATACAACAAGGGATCGCCCCGCGTGGTTAGACGCCACGCGTCACGCCACGTTTCCGCAAACCGATCCATAGTAACGCGACTAGCATGCACTTGACCGATCCCATGTAGACGCATAATATTGCAGAACAACGACCGTTCTACACCATCGAAGACTAGCACGAAGAAGACTAGACGAAGACTAGCAGTATGCAGGCCCATACGCAGGATGTTTTTATGGGGGGGGGGGGGGGTGCGCGAATTTGTACTGCCCTTTCATCTACATGTACAGGTATATAGGCTATACATTTTGTACATGATTCGATTGCGCATACGACATGTAGTTTAGATAAACAACGGGGTGTTTTCATTTTCAAGTAATAGATAACAAGTACAGATAAAACTTGTTAAATTTAAACGTAGGAAAAAACAAGCCCACCGTTGGTGCGCTCAACGTCATCTGCAAACATTCCTTTCAGTGTATAGATATGCCAGTATCGTTATTTCTACATCAAAATACCATTATTTACCCCGGAAAATGTGGACCTTTTGGTAATTTGGGAGGGGTGCGTACGGGCCTGGTATACAGTTCCAATGTCGCGTTCTACATGGTGAGACACATGATATTATCATGTATTCGCATGATAAAATCATCCTATGCATCTCACACACAATAATATAACAGTGAACTTGATATTACAACCAAGAGCTGCTACGCCCGTTGCGATGTTATTAATACTATTTTAGCGGCTTCAAACATCGAATTAGTGTCATGTCTAATTAATCCCAATATAGTTGAATTGTATAGTTTGCACCCGCACTTGAAAAGGTCAGATTTTCAATGTAAGGAATCCACCCGTATTGAAAGTCTGGATGCGGGTATTGCCTTACTTGGTTGACCATGACCAAATTAGTTTCAACATAAATTCGACGCTTGACAACTGCCGCACTTCTGCCACTTTTATGCCGTTTGTAAATGAAATGATGTTTGAAGCAGGCCACTTTTGCAACTCGATGCTCAACCTCAGTTTTCCATGATGCTTAAAGACTCAAAGTTGCTAAGGGTCAGGGAAGACATTGTATGTCTCGGTCATGACGTACGCCCCCCCTTGTGAATTGTTTTCCCTGCGAACTTGTCCTCCCCTCCCCCCTCGACTCTGCCATTAAGGACGGCACTGATTTAGTCGGAATGATTGGTTCGACCATAGAGCTACAGCTCTATAGTTCAACTAAAGCCTGGTTTCCATATAATCGCCTGAATCGTCCCGATCGCGCCAATCGTCCCAAAACATATGAAAACACTACTGGTAGTGTTGCAAACGGTTCGGATGACCGGGACGCTTGTATAGGACTGAGTTCTATCCGGACGATTCGGGCGATTATATGGAAATCAGGCTTAAAGCAATAAAGTACGCGCATGTATACCAACATGTGCAAGTTCACCTGATGACTAGGTTTACAAACAGCAGGCTATAATAGTGCTGTACTAGGTGCGGGTCGGCTCGGTGCAACCCGCACAATTGGCGGCGCCCTATCGTGAAATGTCTCTATTGTGAGATTTAGACGATACCGAAGGGGTGAAGCCAAACCACGTGACGCAACCACACACAGACAATGACAGCAACTTCAGTGATATTTTCCAATTAGTTAGCGTCGGGTTTTAGGGGGGTTGGTGGGGGTTGGTGGGGAAGAAGGAAAGGGAAATGGAAATGGTATGGTTAGGGGTTGAGTTAGGTAGGGGTTGGGTTAGAGTTAGTGTTACGAAATGAAACAATCCTAACCCTAAACCAAGTTATGCTTCGCAAAAATCGCCGTGGTTTGGCTTGATATCGGTCGCGTTTTACACATCTTTATATTGGCGTACCATAATGTACAGTACTCGTGTGTTACCGCCCCCATGGGCGTTCAGAGAACGTCGGGGCACTGCACGCAATAATTTTAAAGGGGACGTTGAGGTGTTTTGGGGGGCGTTTGTTTGCTGGAGTAAACAGTTAGATAAACTCTTCCTCATGTGACCGCGCGGTTGAGGTTCCAAGTTCACTCTCTTTACTGAAACCAGTTGGAGTTTGGTAAAACTGAGAAATACAGGAAGCATAAATTACTTAGACTCACTGATAAACATTCGCACCATACAAATTTACCACTCCGAGTCCAAAACGCTGGCCCCGAAAGGACACCAAAAACAATATCAGCTCGATTTTAAAACAAATGAACTATAAACAATAGGGGGCGTTTTAATATAGGTCTATACGATGGATAAATATTTATCATTTCTGTAGCAGTGTTCGTATATAGATTGTATCTGCGAACATATTATACTGTTTAGTTATCTATTGACTAGTGCAAATAAAATTATGCAGGCCAAAGTCTTGTCAACAAGACAACCCGATGTAAATTCTTGTATGGAAGCTGATGAAGTGCATGCATGACAAGAGAACAAAAACGATAGATTGCACGGCTGCCATGTATTGTGCAAACGCGATTTAACTTATATATGTATTAGGTCGTTATGGTAAATTCGTATACATTGAACAAATCGGAAGGAGGCTCTTCCAGACAATTATTTGATTTAACTAACGCGGGAAAAGTCGGTCCCCAACCACAGACTAACAGTAGTATGGAGATGGATGAATTACCGTCACGAGTGTCTGAAAAGGAAATGCAAGTCTACGATGGTACGTGTAGGGGTTGGATATGTTCAATTATAATGCATTCTTCCATTGGCATTAGGCTATCGCAGCATGTTCGAGGTCACGAACTCGCTGTCATTTAACTTATGTAGTTATTTGTTTTAATTATTTCGTTGATTTACTGCATCTCATTAATGAATTTATTAGCGCAACGATTTTAATTGACTCGCTTCCCTCTGGAAAACCAATTTCCCTCGGGAAATTATATATTTGCGTTGCCATGGTAACCTGTGCAAGGCGATTTATGAAAATGTACGCGATGGAAGCCTACAGTAGCTAGCCTATACTAGAAAATATAGCATAATAGTGTGACCCCTCCAAAAACAAACAAACAAACAAACAAACAAACTTAACACAAAACAAAAACAAATACAATAAGAACAATTAAAAGGAAAAAATGTGATACGTTTTTAGCAATACAATTATACAAACTGTTTTAAACCAAACAAATTGACTACTATCGGGTCGAACGAGGCCAGTGCAACTCGGTCAGGGTATTGCTCGTTTAATAAATGATGCAGATGTCATCTTGAAAATCTTGAACAAATAAAATGTCGACTGCACATGCTGAGTTCTCGCTTATGACCAAATGAACGGAATACACAAAGTTTCATTTCGTAGCCACCGAATTGAGCCATCGTTACCTAATGTGGAAACCACAGTTGGAATAACTGGAGAGCCCGCTCCCATCATAGGTATGTCACCTTATAATAATATCGGCAGCATTCAAGAGGATGGCATTTTAATATAGCTTTTTTATAACGTAAAAGGACCTGCTTTCTATTGTTTGCTGGGATGTTTCTGTACCGGTACAATTCTGAAATAATTGTAATACCGTTCGGGTTCGTAAAACTTAGACTGTCTCTCTTTCTCTCTATGTGTCTTGTTCAGTCAGAACGTTGGCGGTCATGGATCTCCATTGTTGTCTATATGTCGCTGATCTTATCATATTCTTAATTGCTTATCTTCATCCATTGGCTGAGACTTGAGTTGACAGCATAAGCTTTTTTCCTTTCATATCTTTCCCGCCACTGGAAGATCTTATAACGCTTCTTTTCTCAAAACATGACCTTAAAACTGTAACTGCCTTTTCCTGACGATCCCATCAACTAATCTTTTCTCAGTCCCTGCTTCTGCTAGCACTTTTGGTATGTGGTCTGTCCAGAATATTAGGAGCATTCTTCTGTCAAAACCACATTTCGGCTGATTGTATTTTTTCAGATAGTCTGTGCTCAACATTCACTACAACTGTGTAAGGGTAGAAAAGAATCATTTACTCTTAACTTGGTTCTTATTGTTGTTTGTCTCGTATGTTGAAGTATTTTTGCCGTATTGTCAAATGTGATATCCACATTCCAATAGTTTTCTTTATTTCGCTGTCACTTTTCCCGTCTGATGAAAATAAGCTTCCAAGGGCTAATTTCTCAATTTACACTTTTGTAAATCCATGTCGTAACGTTGTTGTTCTGCTATTTCAGGTTTAATGCTTCTCCTTACACTCAACATTATTATTCTGCTCATAGTGGTCATTTGGATGATGTGGCTCATATTCAGCTATGGTTCTATGAATCTTTTTCTGATACAAGTGATGATCGTCGAGTACTAAAAATGTATAACGTGCATTTGATGCCATGTGGAGCGTGGTGAATCTTTGACTAATATTTTTTCTGGTTTGGTGAATCTTTGCCGAATATTTTACGAACGGATGAATCTTAACCGAATTTTTTCCGAATAAAGGTGAATGGGTGGTGAATCTTGACTTTACTATTTTGAGACAAAGGTGAATAAGGGTGAACGCTTGAGGAGGGTCAGTCAAGACTCCTAAAATACATAACAGGTTTCAGTTAGATGGCACAGTAGTGGTACATGTACTTAATTGCACATGCGCAATCCAAATACGCCCCAATGCGTCAAGATGCATGCGGAATTGTTTGTACGGCCGGTGTCGGGCAAAATAAGTAGACTGCGGTATCCCCATAGTACGTACAGCTAGCGTACGGCACCTGACTGATCAGAGTGAAAGTACAGTATCGCCGAGTCTGGTCGCGTTCGGCAAGAACAGAGTTCACGTTTGATTCCAGTAATCCGGTATATAATCACATCCGTGATTATTTTCTGGTAATTTGTAATTACATGATACTGACAGCCAGATAGTGACAATGACATTGACAAAGTGATAATACTTGTTTTGTAATTGTATTTTTATGTAGGCCCACGATAGTACGATCACTAAACTGTAGAGTAGGGATTATCACCACTGCACTGCAATGCAGTGTTTGTGTCATGTGTGTTCTGTATGTAAATTGACCGGACTAGTCTGTCACGATTCGAATTGTATCAAACACAGGGCCTAAGCCCGACTGTTTAATTTTGTTTATTGATCTAGCCTAGGCCCTAGTTGTTGTTGTTGTTGTTACAATCACTCACCCAATCAGTTAGTCCCAATAAATCCCATATGGTTGGTGAGACCAATGTCAGCTACAGGTAGTGGGTGTCAATGCAAATTTCGTGGGTGTCAATAAAGCATTATCGGAAAAATTGGGGAACAAATCCAGTAAACGGTTAAATTGATACAGATTTTATAATATATAATTTAGTAGACCTTCCACGAAAAATAGACATGTCAAATTTAAAGTGCTCCTCATTTGAGCTTTATACATTTATGGCTTTGGAGATCTGACACATCTAATAAAATGACACAAAGCACTGAGAATCACATAGTAATCATGTTTTACTCGCAGTGCCACACTGTATAGGGCCTACACAGGAAATCGTGAATAAATAGGACTGAACCACGATCCCATGAATGATTTATTAAATAATTTGTTGAAAAAAAATGCTCAATTGCAAGAATACCCCGCAACACAACGACTGGCCCTTAATTTAGGGAAAAATAATGGTGCGCTAAAGAACAGATATCAAGTCACTCGGTGGTTAAGGTTAGTGTTTGTGATACACCACTATTGGTGCCTCATAATTTCAGGAGCAAAATTGGTACGTGGTTATTCTGCAAATTATCCTTAAAAATACCCTTTCTAAGCAGGCTCCATAATGTTAATTAGGCAGAGGCATTGACAGACACCGGAGGAACTTGTGGGAGCTCACACACACCTGTTTTGAAACATATGCCATGCCCTATTGAGCTTAGGGTAACATACAGGATTGAATAAATTGTTCAATCCCCGTCCCCCCATTACTTTAAAAGTCCTGGGTTAGCGTTGATTACAGTTGTACTAGACCAATCATTAATGACAAAGGGCAGGGTATTCAACATGTATACCTACATGTACTGTATACCTACACTGTACATGTATGCAGTAAAAATCTGTGATATTGATCAGTTAGATGTACATGTAGTTCTGTCCGCCTAGCTAATACTATAGCACTTTCAACAAATGATACTTGAGATTGTGGTACTACAACACACAACAATAAAACTTCTTCTTTTCAATGGAAAAGCCTCTCATAATGAAACCTTCCAAACCAATTAAATCCTGGTATGATAACCTGGAATGGGTTTAGTTAGTTACCCCATTGATCAAAGAATAGATTGGAAGGGACTCCCAATTCAATGGTCACAGGAAGACAATGATTAGCAATGCCCACTTTAGTTTTCTTTCAGTGCAACTTTTTTGTTATAACATTGGTCTAGCTTTCCTGTGGCCCTTCCTTTTGATCGTCTCAGCTTTATGTCTTTCCACATGTA
>JAVCKS010000030.1:880436-891893 GCA_032273685.1 Pteraster tesselatus | reverse complement strand
TTTTTGTTATAACATTGGTCTAGCTTTCCTGTGGCCCTTCCTTTTGATCGTCTCAGCTTTATGTCTTTCCACATGTACGTACCCTCTCCCGTCTGTCTAATCCCATCTTAACCACTAATTTCCTGACTTCTTTTGTCGATGTGTGGCATTCATCTTGTGTAGCTATGTAAAACTCTGGTGCTTGTGCTACACTTAGTTTGTGCAGCTGTTATTCCTAGGTTATAAATACAACAGCTACATGTACTTCTTCTTTTGCCTTCCACACATGTGATTGTACTAGTACATTCCTGTCAGTTTCAGATATGGCTGCCCCTCCTGCCATTGGATTTGAAGGGTTAATGGAGCAACCAATGGACGAGAAACCGCCTATTGGTAAGAACAGCAACTTTTAAACATGCCATGTTTTATAATAGGACTTACACTGTACAGGGTTTAACATAACCTTAAAACATGGTAAGGTACTATTCGTGAAGGACATCATGGTGAAATGGCATGATGGCAACTTCTGCCATTACCCAGATATATAATTGAGGGATGTCATGACAGACAGGTTTGTTTATCATGCCAACGGTTATGTCGAACCCCGTCGCATCCTCATATAGCCAGAGCTTTGGTCTTGCAGGATGGACTTGACTGCAGTACTGAACTATACTTTTCAAAATGTACATTATGTAGACTACCTGTCCGTACTATTATTTCTGTTAATGAAATCGAGGATTCCCCTAAAGTAAATTTTTCACACTGTAGCCCAAAGAAAACTGCCGGTACTGGATATTGATGAAGTTGTGGTTTTAGAAGTGGGCTGGAAACCACAGGAGTTATCTTCTGTGAAAAATCCCACAGGGTCAGGTAGGAGTTGAAAACCAGAGATAAGGTGTGAAATTACTCCGTGGATATTCACGTTTTGAAAACATCCAACCTTTAATCCGCATTTGCAGCTCGTTTCGCCCCGCGCAGCGCCCGCGGAACCTTGGACCGATATCGCTACGTAACTGGCACAATAATAAAAGAAGAACATCGTCTGGCTCCGTGTTACATTTATAACATGAAACAATAATGCAGGATACAGACTTGGTACGGCGCACCACACATATACCGACATAGAGATCTGTACGTAATAAAATGTCGATTTTGCGACTGTATGAGCCGATAGTCTGGCATTTTTTCTCACGTTGATGAATACATCGGGTGTGGGATAAGGATAACACACACACTTGATAACACGCTGGAAAAACGATGTGTAAATCATACATGTAGTACATGTACGTATACATGCAACTTGGATACTGAGTACGTACACAAAGATCAAAATATCAAACGCTCGTGTCAAACTGACATCAAACGAGATAAGGGATCGCAACATATCAAAATTGTTAATAATTAAGGCATAACAAATGTTTGGAATTGAGACTGGTTGGGACAATAAATGGATGGTATTTCTCTTGCGGAAGCTGTCCAAAAACTGTGCCTCTGTTTTAAGAGTTTTAAAGTAAGGTACATGTATAATGGCAATGTATTCAATCAAATTACATGTAATATCAAATTTACATGTTATTTTGTAATTATAGATACATTCCTTTGTGTATTTTAAAACTAAAGTTAGATTATCCATACAGCTACATGTAGTTATAAAGCATGGTTTCCACTTGAGATGAGAGAAGATCGCAGCACCATCCTGCTGATATTGAAATTATGTTTTTACACAGTTGGTAGACTAATCTTGCATCTAGAGTGGAAATCAGGATTCAATTTAAATTGCCCACCCATCTACACGTACATGTAGGTCCAATACCAAAATATTCAATATCATCACCATGTAAATAAAATTTCCAAACAAACATCTACTAGTAACATTTATATGTCCACTGTATAATGAATGAAATCACGAGGATCAGTCTGTATACAACAACAATTTACAATAGTACTTTTGTTAACTGTGGACAATGATTATGAAATTGGACATTGGTATGTAGGTATGTATTTGCCTTGTATATGTGCGTGCATTATTAAGGTGTGGCATGAAGTGCGTGCAATTCCCTATTGTGGCTGGGTAAACAATACTGATTTACCATACCTGGTGAACTAGAACCAGGTCCAAACAACTGTAATACATGTATATCGGATTGTAGCAGAATGAGGACTCGCAACCCACGCTAAAAATGAAACACAACAAGCTATATTTGCACTCGGTTGCATGACTTATGTTTACGTGACTGGGCTATGGGAAGAGGCAGGGCAGGTTGTGGGTAACTTTTTGAGAGTAACCTCACTTCGAAAGAAGAGGCCTGAAGATGACAAGCAGTCTGTCCTTATGAATTACACCATGCAACCGATTGGTAAGTTTGACATGATACTAGAAGTAATAACAGACGGTAAAAACTACCGAACGAACCAATCTATTACATGTTGAGCAATCTGTGTTAATCACACAATGTAACAAAAGATAATTGAGGTATGCGTATTGTGATGTAAATTTTTACCCACTATAAATGTATGGTGGTACATGATGCCCGGCAAGGCATCATAGGATTAAACATGAATAATGGAAATGCTTCCAGGTACCTGAACTAGAAGATTTTATTGATCACAAATGGTGTTACGATGAACCATTTTTTAAACAGCCAAGTAGTTATTTGTGGAGAAATAATACCTAAAAATGTGCAGATCCTACTAACATTTGAATTAAGAAAAGCTGCATTCTTCTTGCTGTTGTGATACAATGCAATACAGAGTAACAAGTTTTTATTTCACCATGGCCACAGAAAGTTTGTTCAATGCTTGATTTCTCAACAATAGTGACAGGAACTGTGTGGCAGGAACAAAAAAAAAACTGGTATTTTCAAGGCAAAGTTTGGCATTGAGCATTACAGTGTGTGGGTGTAAAGCTGTATACAAGTAGGAGACTAAAGTTAATAATTGTTGACTAAAAGTACCAAACTGTATTTGACTTGAAAACTACACTGTTTGCACAATAGTACATGTACATGTAGGAATAGTCTTTACAAACACGCACCACGCCATTGTTTTAGCTGGTGTAGAGTTGTATGCACATAAACAATGTTTAAAAGCAAGGAAGTGGATGACAAGGAGCCATTAGCTTACGAGGAGCCTGGAATTGGTAAGCCGTAAAGATATGTACTCTCATAGTGGATATTGGCGTGCATACACCTACATTGTACATTGTGTACCTCCATGCATACACATGTGTAAATGTACACTACTGTGTACATTTGTACCACTAGTACATGTACATGTACTAGTGCCGCCATAGTTACACATTTCTACTACACTGTACATGTACATGTACTGCACCACACACTAGTTACTACATGTAGCCCCACCCGTTTATGACAGAACACGATGACATGATTCTACAAGCAATTGCATTACATACATGTGTAGTACCGGTACACGTACATGTACATCAGGGCTATATAAATATTCCACTCTAATAGCAAGTGGGCCAAATAGGAAATGTTTTTTCAAAAGGACTGTATCTGACCCTGGGACGTCTAGTCATGCTGTACATGTGTATATGATTGATACACTGGTACGCAGTACTTCATACATGTACAGTATTTAAATCTGTACCTGTGGTACATGTATGTACACAGTGTGAATGTACACGCTCTGTGGGACAGTACGGTACTGGTACTGTTGTTTCAGGGCTGGTACTGTTGTGTCATGGCTATAAATGAGTGGTCTAGTGCACTAAACCTCAAATTCAGAATGGGAGTTTGAATCTGTCACGGCTCTTGTGTCCTTGCTGCGTCCTTCGGATGGCATATTAAACCAGAATAATTATAATAATAATGAAATATTATGCCATACATGTAGATCCTGTGTGTTGTACAGTAGATGCAATTGGTTGTAGCGTCACTCAATCACAAAGGCTCATGTACATTTAATGTATTGTAAATAATAATAATTAAGACATACTTACGATATGCCTACACTGTAAGTGTGCTTTTGTATAATCCTTGGTGTCATAATAATATATGATAATACAGATATATTGTATAGCAATTTCATACATCAGCACATTTCGTACAACAGTCAGTGACTCATTTTATTGGAATACTTTAAACAGAGATACAATGTAAACATTACCTGCATGCAAAGCCTATAATACATGTACATGTTCCATTTAAAGAACGTTATGTCATTTTTATTAATTATTTTGCACAGTTCATGATCATGGACCGTGGCATATTTTTTTACTAGTGACGATATGGGCGGCCATCGAGGTAAAAAATACAATGCCACACCAACGAATTATCACAAAATAAGTTTCATGTGCCAAAAAACAACTGCGCAAATCTCCTTAGTTAGTTACAGTATACATGTACATGTATGTTCCCCCGAGTGCCACTAGGTAAATGCCCCACAAAATTATCCCCAAAATACTTCTCCCGCATGCCAAAAGACAACGCGAAATCATATTTTGCCAAAAGAACTTAATTTATGTCAATAGACGGTCGGCGCTCTGGCAAATGATATTTTGCAAAGATTAGACAATATTCACTATATTTCCCCCTTGCTCAGTGGAATTTTCAGGCAGTCAAGCAGTCTAAGATACGTCACTGTGTAAGCCCAATGGCGCGGCCCATTTGACATAGAATTGGGCTAATCGGCATGATTACTAGCGAAGTTCTCATAATAGTGGATTTGAGAACATTGTTACTAGTTTAACCGTAATGGCGATTGATGCGGCTGTACAAGCAGTGTTTTTGTCTGATAGTATTCCTTTAACTAAGAAACAGTCAATGCGGACATCTCTTTGTAAATATAGCCCCGTTTTTGTACAAGTATTGTTGAACATGTTTATGTTCTTCTACATGTATAATCTCCCTGTCACACCGGACTGGTGTTCTTACTGCGCTCCTACGGCGACCCAGGACGGGGTAGGGATGCCGAGGACGCCATGGAGTCGCAGAGCGATGGCGATTACTTCGGACATGTTCAAAGTAAATGCCGAGGTTTGGCGTCGGATCTCACGGCGACCATCGCCGTCCTACATTTTAGGACGCAGTAAAGACTTTAGGACGCAGTAAAGACGCCAGTCCGGTGTGACGGGGGTATTACAATGTATTGTGTGAGAAACCAGTATAAACTTGTGGCGAACCGGTACTGTTTACCTTAATACCACTTGACAACATGACAAACCTATGGGAATTCTCCCTCTAACCACGCCAAGCCCACCCACAAACAACTTGTACCTTTTTTGTTTCTTCCCAGGTTTAGAGGCCTTGTCTGGCAGTAATACCGCCAACAATGATGCAGCAGCAGAAAATATTGAGCTCTCTGAAGGCCATAATGAAGATGCTCCCCTTGCTAAAGTACGTAGTGAAAGTATACTCATCAAAATATTAATAGGTTAACTTTATGATATTGAAGTTTCATTAGACAGTTTATAGTGGCAACAATATGATCCCAACTGCTAATTACGTACATGTTTGTCAGCAGTCTCCAATTGTATAATATTAACTCTTTGACTACCGAATTTACAATTAATAGTTACAAATAAATAAGCTGAGGTATCTAACCTATTTCATTGGTTGTAAGAAATAGTACCTACATGTAACCACAGGGCCATCCATAGGCTGTTTTATACAATATCACTCCGCTGTGAGTCACAGATGAGAAGTTTGAGCTGGTGTGAGCAGCCCATGGTAGACAAAGAGTTAATACTGGTCATAGAGCTGTATTTCTCTAATAAAACCACAGGTTCTGTAGCATACATGTATGCAGTTTCAAACCATTCGTACATTTGGAAAGGGGGGGAAAAATACTGATGAGCCAGATTGAAGTAATTGCAAAACGTCCTTTGCTGCACAGCAAACAATATATCCACTTGACCATTTGGCTTCATGAAACATTTGTTGAGACATCCTCGTTACATGTAGGTAGCTGATCCGGGAAGGTAGCTATTCACTTTTGTCAGAGCAGACTGCGGGTAATCGGTAGTAACATTTCGGACCACTATCCCATAACCAACCACATTTCAATTGACTATTTGTCTTTTAAAGTTTAGAAGGAGACTCTGCAATTTATTGTCATTTTAGTGGCAAACCTTGTATCTCATTGTTGTGGTCACAAACGGAGCTTAAAGGTCATTTGTAAAATTGCACTAACTATAGAACCTTTATGTATTGTTAGTGTTCATGTGTGGACCTCGGAGGTCAAAAGATTTTTACCACTTTTGTATCTAGTATTATTAAAGTGCACTATCACAGTACATGTTGTAGGCATGATATGTAGACTGGTATTTACGGCTAAACGGGACACCTATGGTAGTGTTCCTTTTAACTACGGTACACATGTACAAGGAGAAGAATAATTTTTTTTTAAATCACCGTTTTAGCATAAAATGTTGATAGGAGTTGTGCTTTTCTTCCCTATTATGACTTATCCCTTGGTTTTTCAGGATACAACACAGATTGATTTAAACACAGGGAAAATGCGGTTTATTACTATATTCTGGTATATAAAAGGTTTGACACTTCAAATTTTAGTTAATTAAAAAATCCGACCGACCGACCCCACATCCCGATTTTTCCACTTGAGGGCAACACAACTTTTTGGTTTTTTTGGTGGCCTAACCAGGAAGTTAGGAGTTAACCTTATAATGCCATAAAAGATCCTTCACCTCATAATGCCATAAAACATCCTAAACAAGAATGCAGGATTTAAAGTGTCACATTTCTTGAGTCCCAGAACTCCACCCATGGTGTTCGCTTACACTTTCCAACGAAATAACCTGCTGCATGATCTGACCATATGACGGTTTTGTTTGTTGTTTTTGACAGTCCCAGAAAGAAGAAAAGCCGCCAGGCTCCGACCTTTTCTTCCGCGATGGAGTCCGCCGTATCGATTATGTTATTGCCTATAAAATAGGAGACGGTGATAAGGAGCCAAGACGTGAGTCGAAACGTAAGGAGTTCGAGAGTAATCTTCGAGAGGAGGGTGTGGAAATTGAGAGAGAAGAGCCACAGGTATAGTACTTACTGTCACTTTATATTTAGTTTTTGCCTTCATTTGAGGCTTCATTAACAGATTAGGAATTTCATGGCAACCATAGTGGTTTCAATTTCCGAAAACAATTTATAAAATTAGTTCGTTTATGATGAGCATTACCATATGAGACCTGCTCCCACAAAATGAGCATAAAGTCGGAAATTTTAAAAGTTACAATTTTGGTATTTCTAAAATATGTAGATCAAGAGCTTTTAAATGGTATATAACACTTGGGGGTATCACACTCAATAAGAAAGTTACAGCCTTAGAAAGTCACGGAGTTGACACATAATAATACCAATTAGTTTTGGAGATAATAGCCTTTAAAGTTGTGTACAAGAAAACACAAGGTTTTGTTTCCTTAGCAACAACCGTGTTGTGATTTTTATTTTCACTTCAAATTTTCAGGAAATACAAAAAATACAGGGTTACATTAGCAATGTAAGGCCAAGTAAAATAAATAACATGTTGATCGTCCCCGCCCACTCTGATTTTAGACGCCGCAACGATTGACATAAAATTGACATAAAAACACAATTTTCTGGTTTCAGATCCGACTCAATATTTAAAAATTATTAAAAAAAAAAAAATGTCCACCTTCGAATTTCGACTTTGGTCCGCTGTACTTTGAAATCTTTGAAATGGCATTGTGCGACTTTACGCTCATTTTGTTGGAGCAGGTCACATATGTTAATATTGTTCATGATAAACAACATTCCTAAGCTAAAGTGAAAAGCATTGGTTGTAACCCGTTAGGCACTCTTGTATCAGTTGTTACAGTTTATACCTGGTTACAATCGCTTTAATTCCAACCTGTATTTGATAAGCAAATATTGCATGCAAATGTTGTAGTTTATGATTTCTGGTCCCGTAACCCCTTCCTTTTATATTTCCATTGAAGTTATTGAATAATTCGGTTGCATGTATGTTGCATGACAACTCCCCTGAACTTTGGTCTCATTAGGGGCTGGGTACCAACCGCAAACAATAATGTTAGTGTGCACAAACAAACAAAATTTGTGATGCAGTTTTCTTTAAAGCTGAAGTTGTAGAAAATAAATATATATATTACAATTATACCTTAATTTCCTTGGTATGTGCCAAGTTTTCAAGGCAATTTAAATTTTTTTGAATGAAATAAACTGTCCCTCTCAACAAAATCAAGTGGTGCAATGTTTGTGTTCCTTCGTGTTGCGTGTTCCCAGGACTGAACACAAAACACTAGTGCCTTGTGTTTTCTCTACTGCCCTTTTCCTCTACTGCTCTTTTTCGCGGGGAACAGAAAATGTGCAGAAACACAAACATAGCAGCACCTTATTCTGTTGTTTTGCGGGAAAGGTTATTTTATTTTAAGAATCCAGACATTCTTTGGAAGACAGCTTAGCATGTGTAGCCAAAGAAATTGGGTTGTAAACATTCATTAATATATTGATGTCGTTTAGTTAGGCTTTGTTTTTGACAAACTGCTGCTTTAACAAAGTAGTAAATCAAGTTAACAGCTATATAAATTCTTTTGGGGCATTGTATATACAAACATTACTAAACCATTACTAAAAAATCTTTCCTGTGGTGTTGCAGACATTGTAAACTTTCTCTGGGTGTCTTTTCTTTCTCATGTCCATTACTGTTACTGTCACCCCATTTTCGCTTTCTTCATTAAACACAACATCGCACGCTAATACCACCTGTACATCTACCATTAATCCTGCGGAATAGCCTGAAGAAGTAAGTAAAAACCATCATAGATTAGGAACTGCAAATTTCCAAGCAAGGTTGCTATATTTTTGTCTTAAAACCAGATGTTGACGCCATAAATATGTACGGCACCTTAAGTTTGGCAAACAAGTTTTTATACTTAACTGGCTTGATTATACTAAAAATGAATTCAGGGACATTTAGAAGTGATGCTGGAATTTGTTTGAAGGTCCCCCATATAGACCATGATTTACAGCCTTAAAGGCAGCAGAGCATGCTAACAAAATAACAACCTGTGTAAATCTCACAGAGAAAGCTTTTGTAATACACTGAAGAAAACTCACAGCAAGCCCTGCCAACGAATCACTGAGTGAATTTACGAAGTAGCAAATGTAACTTTTAAAACTTGCGTTGTAACTTGGAGGAGATGAAACTATCCCAAAATATCTTACCTTTACACGAGGGTGTAAAGAAGTTACAGCTCTTCCAAAGGCAATGGGCATGCGTGATTTAAAGTGTGCCTGTACATAATAGTGGTTTGTCAGTTTGCCCTTAAAATGTTCATTGTACACTTCGAACCCCAGTTGCGGTCTAATGACAAAGATATGGAGTTTAAGAAGTTGCAGCCAGTTTGCGACCTCACAAGTATGGCACATTAATTTCTGCAACCTTGGGGGTTGCAACTTTAGGAGTAATTAAAACCTCGTTCTAATCTTAAAACTTTTAATACTTAAAATATGCTACCTCACGTGAATGATTTCACTATACACTGCCTTGACTGTAGGAATTATATTCTTCCAAGGTCTACTATGCTGTTCATGTATAGTAGACCTTTGAATAATTAGATGCAATACACGTACAAGCAAATCGTATATAGAGCTCTTTCAGATAGATAAGCCGCTATCAATTTGTTTACCCAGGCGTGCAATGTAAATGTATACAGGTACATGTACAGTGTAGGTCTAAATTACAAGTGGACATAATATTTATCTGTGCTTGGAGATTTGTAGTTCCGTTCTCAAATGTGCATGTGCATCTTCCATTCTCTAACTGTACGGTCCAAAACGAGATTTAAACAAATGATAGATTGTACATGGAAGCTTGGTTCTTTTGTTGCTTGATACATTGCTGGAGTTTTTAAGTTACCAAAGTCATATGAAAGGTTTCTCACAAGGATCATTTTAAGACAATGACAGAAATTTGGACATGGAAACCTTGAAAACCAGGCCAGGACAATTGGTACAATGCAGGCGGCAACATAGACCGTGAGCTCTGTGTAATTCCAGGCCTGAAGTAAATGTGGACCTGGGGAGAGAAATTCCTGAGTGCAGAAACACGATGCTCTCATGAAGCATCTCCTAGGTCCGAAATTCTTCATCATAACATCATTTGTGTTTCTGCAGGAAATTCACTCAGGTTAGCAATTACTTAAGTAGGATCATGCACCTCCATGTTAAGACACTATTCGTGTTTCTGTCACTGCCTTCAAGCTGATCCTCAAGATTAAAGCGATAGCAACACCTTGCAAATCGTCTTGGTAACCTACATGTAAATACTGGGCCATCCTCATCAAGTTATTACTAGGAGTAATGCATGTCATAACAGCTTCCTTGTCCATTCTGATTGTTTTGAGGCTTTGGCCTTAGAATTTTTAAAGTCTTAGGTCCACGATACATGTAATTAGCATCCTGCATGTCTCTTAATTAATCAGGGTTGTAGCCAAGTCAAATTCTCTCAAGTCAGGTTGCAAGTTGTTTTCCCACAAGCCTAGGGACTTAATGCTGGTTATAATGAAGTCTTTTCAAAGACAACTTTAATATATTACATTACTGTAATTGTATATATTACAAAGCCAGAAAATTAATCTGCTTTGTATAATAGTTTTGACCTTCATAACCCATAGCAGGGTTTACATTTCTAAATATGAATTAGGAGGGATGGCCTCTAATGAGTTTGGTGCAGGAAAATATTTTATTCTGTCTGTAGTTGACATCAGTGATGATAGAGACCATTTTGCACTGTTAATGGACACGGCACATGTGCAAGAAAATGTAAACTGATGCAATTTTGCATATTTTCCTGTGGCTAAAACTGGACTGGTTCGCAGGGGAAAATGGCTGCCGCTATTTCTTACCACACAAAAGCACATGATGGGGGCTTCATGTTCCAAACTCCTTTTCTAGTTACATAATAGTAATAGTAATAGACAAATGACTAGAAACATTTGGTTTTACAAATTACAGAGACACAATCTCTCACTGTGCTGTAAATAATTATGCATTACACCAAAGCAAGTTCGGTCTGAGGCGTTGACCAGGCAGATGAACAACTTTAATGATTCTAACACTTACATGCAGTACTTTATTGACAGACCTTCATTGTGGGATCGTATAACTAGCGAGCTTTATCTATCAATTATTTTTTATCCTTCACACTTGACTTACTACGTACTTTGATCATTACTTTCACAGCCAACATACTTTATACAGCATGATATTTTTGTCAAGAGGCTTAACTCTTTGACTACCAAGTTTACAATTATTAGTTACAAATTAATATGGTATCTAACAACCTATTTCGTTGGTTGTAAGAAATAGTAGCTAACCACAAGGCCAATCACAGGCTGTTTTATACAATAATATAAATCCGCTGTGTGTCACAGATGAGAAGGTTGAGCCGCTGTGAGCGGCTGACTGTAGGCAAAGAGTTATCATCAACAAGTTATTTCAATACATGTACATGTAG
>JAVCKS010000030.1:860821-871326 GCA_032273685.1 Pteraster tesselatus | reverse complement strand
CATGTGAAGAAATTTAATTAAATTTAGATACGAAAATGATTTATACACTTATTTATTTTGAATCATAATTAACAAAATGCACAAATGAAACTCACATGGAAGATAACAATTAAAGCAAATAATTTATTTAATATAATTACACAGGCAGCAATGAGTCATTGTGTAAATGTAGTGTAATGATATTCAAAACCTTTAGGCCTATACTGGTACTTAAATTGACCGTCCATTATTTTTCGAAATGTTGCTGCGATCGCAGAGTACATTTTCAAAATAAAATAATCGTCCCTAAGTATTGGAAGATATTATATTTGGAATTGAATCATCACCTAGTGCAGTATAAATATAAATATAACTATCAAATGTACCAGTACTGTCTAACTTAGATGTTCAACCACCTAAAGATGTGGGTTTTTTCTTCTTCTTTTTCCGAACAACATATCTTTCCAATTAAGATTAATATTACACGGTTGTTACCCGCAAACTTAACCTATTTAATAATCACCTAATGTTTATTACAGAAAAGCGTATGACGTATGTACAGTACAAGACGATACTGACAAGAAAATGTTCACTTTGAAACTGTGTACTCGCAATTCCTTTTAAAGGCGAAATGCTTATTTGTATCGATTTGTAAAATTGTGGTTGCACAATTTCCATGGGCAAATAAAGAAAAAGTGAAATTCTTGGTGTTTTTTTGTAATACAGAGGCTCCAAAGTGAATACAGTCACGTTTTGAGTACGATCGCTCTCCGTGTACTGTAGTGATTTAGTATCGTTAACCCCGGGGAAACCAGGTCATAGACACTTGCTAGCAATCATACGATGTTGACTCAATGTAAATACACGGCTTGATAACTTTGGTATACTACAAGTGCAAAGTTATCTGGTGGTTCATTTGTTACGTACAGCAATGCCATATGAAGCCGTTTACTGGCGTTTAGTGTTCGGAACCAACAAAATTACATAAATAAATTAAATTATGAATTATACACGTTTTCTGATTTTCAGAATAAGAGTTTGACGACTTTAATACAAAATTCGAAAACAATTTAACATAAATCTGTGACCTACTTCGCTTGTAACATTGTACTGGTCAAACCTTGTCAACTTATCGTTAAAGCGTCAACTAAAATATTCCTTGTTTTCCTTTCATAACATGAGTGATAAACAGTTTGACTGTGCTTGTTCGAAAGTTTTTAAAAACATTTTATCCAGATTTAGGCTTCTGTAGGAACATGGCGCACCTGTTCCACTCGCTTCGGTCTTTGCTGAAGGCACCTCCCGCGTTCACCAAATTCCTCCGCTCGCATCCCATCACGCACGGGTCGGGGGTAATAGTGCGGATGAATTGAACACAGCTGAAGCAGTGTACAGGGCATAGGTCCATGGCTCGTTTTTCTACTTGGTGTTCGGTTGCCAATAGGACGTCTGCGACCCGTTTAGATAGGTAATTCGCGTCGTCCAGTTCCGATAGGTCAACGTAACTAGCCTCAGCGAGCAGCACGATGGCACATATGCACAGAATGGTTTTCTAACGATGAGACAAAATATGAGACAGTTATAAAGCTACGTGATGCAACAATCATGATTGGAGAATGTTCAGAAAGCATGCCAAGCACGGATCCTGCACTATAAATCCAAAACATTTTTGTCATAGGCCTGGGGAAATGACCAAACACGTTTTATATACTCTGTATTAATGGTTAGAATGGTAAAAATGAGACAAAAAACGAGACAGTTAAGCTACGTGATGCAACAATCATGATTGGAGAATGTTTCAAAAAGCGTTTTTTTTCATAGGCCTGGAGAAATGACACATTTTATATAGCTTATATATACCCTGTAATAAAAAAAACTATTTTCTATTACATTCTTTACGACGCTCTAGAAGTCCGCTACCTGTACAATTACCTGTACGTGTATATCACACTGTATTGCATGTACATACAGAACATAGTTGCAATATTGGGGCTAATTTGACACTGTTCGTGAGATTATGCAACCCGTTCAATTTTATTTCAAATATGTATTTCGAATAATAGCACATGGTCTTTGCACATGGTGTACGTACATATTTTATGATTTACCAACATGGACCACCTTTACATATAAATTAGCTAATTATAATCTTTGTTTGATCAATAATAGTGATTACCTCCAAGAAAAAACAAGTACTTTATACGGTCGTGCAAACTTCGGAATCGAACCCGCTTAGGCCTACAACCGATCCCAATGTGCTCCGTTTAGGAGCGTGTGACAATCATTGGCTGGTTGTGTGCTGCAGTTTTCCCTGTCTAAACTGTGTAAATGCCATATTTTGCTCCATGACCATCTAACCAAAAAATTGTATTGGTTTCTTTGAGTTTAAGATCGGCAGGAAACGGATTGCGCTTCATTTCCATAGAACAATTTACTATAAAATGTAATACATTACACCAGCATTATTTCAACCATTCTGTGTAAGCCTGTGATATTCATTTAAAGTGTATTTCAATCAGGCGGATATCGCAAATAATTATAGAAAAGAAAAGAAGAAGATCGTATGACTTATAGATTAGCCTTTCGTACAATAATTTGGCACAGTGCCTTCTGAAATTCGATATTTTGTTATTCGAAATGAATACAACGGGTCAGATGGATTCCATGCACTTCGACCGTTTGATTAATATGTAAATGCGCATCTGGGTTGAGTCAGAAACGTGATACAGTGTTGGGTCTCTACGGCGGACTGGTCACTCAGAGAAGAATAGCCAAAGGATAAAAAAAATAGGTAAATATTGTTTGGTCACATCAGAAATAATATGTGACGCGTCATATCAAAAGGTACCTCTTGTCGGCCTGTGTGATTCCGAGTGATTGGCACCGAAAGTCACAACATCAAAGCCGATGTCGAATTTTTTTTTATGTTTAAAACTCATCTTTGAAACGTACAACAGAAGAATTAATTTCTATGTCGAATAAACATCAAGTGAAGTTAAAATTCAGATACTGTTTGTTACTTAACTTTAAACCTGATTTCCCGCAATTTATGCTGTTGCTGATTGGCTGCGGGTACATGTCGTCATCTGAGCATAACTATACGACCGAGTGTTCAATCTCTTTAAAGTCTGTACCATTCTAAAGCTTAGACCATAAGCTTTATTGTGGTACCATTAACTCACTTTGGAATTTTTGACCCAAGAGGTGTGTTTTGAGGTGATGCGTCACATTATGTGATTTTACTGTTTTTGGGTTCGAATCTGGGGGCCGACATGCGAATTGGGTTCCCTCAAGTTATTGAGGCTTCCCTCCCACCAGTAATATCATAACTTCGTTTTCCGCTACTTAGGGTTGCGTCGGTAGGGGCATATGGTGTAAAACCTCTGCCAAATCAATATGAGGACCAGTGATGTAGCGACCCCTAACGGGACTAGCCGAAAAAACCAAAATAATTGGGCGATTCTACTATATATTATAATCTATATAAATTATACAATTATAAACTATACAATAACCAAAAATATAGATCGTAATCCTAATAAAATCTTTGATTTTATTAAATAATAGTTTTCTCAGTAGCAGCAATACCACTTGCGGTTTTTACTTACCATGGTTATTAGGTTTTCGTTGCTTTACTTCACCGTCGAGGAATGGAATAAGGTTGCTGCCTGGTGATGCAGATGACGCAGATGATTCAGTGGATTCAGCAATGAACACGAACTGTGCGGCTCCCTGGAAACACAACAGCATAAAGCATGCATGCTAAGTACAACGTATAGTAACTTTGGAACATCTCACAACCAACTCGCATTGTCGACTATACAACTTTTACAAGGACACTAATATGGCGGACCATAGCAGGTTTGATCACCACCTAGGCTATAGGGCGCCATACGCTCTTTGCCCGCAGTACGGTTTTCGTCGCAGAATAAAATCAGTGATTTGGTCCGAGTATTAGCGAACTAATTGGCAAAGTACGTGACGTTTACTTGTTTCTGTACATGATCAATTCAGACTCACCTTCAGTTTTGTATTTAGTATACCTGATTCTGTTTTTTGATCTATCTATCTATACTATTTACTTATATAATACGCTGCTCCGCCTCCTCTCTACTGTGTCGCCATTAAATACGTCGCAATCAGCGCGCGGAGTACGCGCGAAGTGCGCGCGGAGTGCGCGCGGAGTGCGCGCGGAGTGCGCGCATTGCCAAACGTCTGCGTGTACGTGTACAAACTAATGCGCGTCCAAGTAAACTAATGCGCGTCCAAATTCAAATGAGTGCGTTCAGTAGATGAGGAGTTGGTGTGAGCTTATACCCCGTTTACACGGACGTAAATTTACTGCATTCGAATCTAGATTCATCGGATTGTCGATTGCAATCCAGTATTTCTGTCCGTGTAAACGCGACATGATTACGCGAATCTAGATTAATCCTATCCACCACTATCCACAAACGGTGGTGAATTGCAATCGAGAATCCAGTGGTTTCTAGATTAACGTCGTCTATACATGCGTATTCGATACCAGGTGCTCACATCCCGCGTGCGCACCGCGTACTGTACTGGGTTACAATCAGCGCGCATTGGGAGTGCCGTGTAAACGCAACAAATACTGGATACGAATCTAGATTCGAATCCGTCGCGTCCGTGTAAACGGGGTATATGGCCGTCCACACATAGCGAACACCAACAGCGATTTGATTTCTTTTGTGGCCGCCACCGACCACAAGAATGTGCGAAACAATCCGATCAACAAATCATCAATCCGGCATCAACAGGTAGTTAGCCCGCAAGCGCGGGCGACGGGTATACTAGTATACTCAAACAAAAATGCACAATATTTAGCGTGATAAACAAAACTCAAATAGAAACATTCAAAACAGTATGTTCTTCGCTGTGTGGTAGTGTTTCCACAACACAGGGAAATCGTCGAGAGTTCCGGACGATCATACGATCACTAAGCTATGATAAATGATAGTCGTGCCAAGGAACTATAGATGGTCTTGTTTAGTACTTGTTAGCAAGTTGATATCCTCTGGTGAGATGGTGTTTATAAGTGGTCTGATTGTGGCTATAATTACGATCCTTTTATAGGCAATTAGCCTCCTTCCGAGAGGTTGGTTTTCTGTTGGATAGTTATTTGTCGGTTTCCATGCCTATATCCGCCGGATGTAACCCTTTAATCAAGTAAGTAGTGATCTAACTGACGTCACGTTTCTTCTTCATGTACCGCATTTCATCATAACGTCATAATGATAAAGACGGATTGTGGCCCGTGGTTCCTGTTTCACTCAAAATAGAAATACACTAACTTTGTATAATGGAAAAACCAGCGGTACAAATGTTTACTACACCGAGAATTGGACCCGTTACGGCAACAGCTGGAATTGCAATTTTCTTTGTAAAATCTTAGTCAACGCAAATATGATATTGAAAAAACCATAAACAGTTCCAACCAGTGGTGTACTCTATACATGGTACGTAGGTATACGCCGTATACCTACTAAGAAGGCTTTGTTTTCAACTGTGTTCTGTATTTGACACGAGTCAACACACGTCCTGTGATATCCATTGCCTGGCTATGCACGGGGTTACATTAGAGGGTAGTTATACCTC
The DNA here is from genome assembly GCA_032273685.1 of Pteraster tesselatus. Classification (NCBI taxonomy): domain Eukaryota; kingdom Metazoa; phylum Echinodermata; class Asteroidea; order Velatida; family Pterasteridae; genus Pteraster; species Pteraster tesselatus. The sequence continues at coordinate 865,731 of JAVCKS010000030.1, read as the reverse complement.
AATCGGCGATTCATACTTTCGGGGGTTTATAAAGTAAAATAAAATACTAGTACTGTATAACATTTCAAAAAGAAGAAACTACTAATGCAAAACAGTTTTTTTCTCTTTTTCTGAGATAAATGTTATCCTAGTTCATGCAATGTAAGTCCCGATAAGGCTCTGTGTCGTGTGAAGCAACCAGTATACAACCACAGCTCAGCATTTTGGGTCAAAACGTGTACCACTCGTGTCATAGCTCACTATTGTTTTTGTCCCCAAAAATGAGTCCAAAATAAGAGCATCCTTTTTGTCCCCATGGGTAATACTTCATGAGGTCAGGTAGGGATATGCCAATCCACATGGCCGCGATTCCCAGCTAAAAAAGTGCCCACGTCTTTATCATATTTATGTGCGTAGTGTAATTGATTTTACGTTGTGGCGGCACACAATGACCAATCAACCGTATAGGCCTATCATTATACGAGCCGATTGCAATCATTGCCCGCAGAGCCAGTGTAGTTTCTTCAATGCATGGTCAGTTACAGCCCCCCCCCCCCTCCCCAGGGCTGCACTTAAACTGGTCTATACGCCCAGCAACTGACCATGGGTGCCTAAAAGTGAGCTGACGTAAATATCACATTGGTTGCATCCAAAGGAAATCGTTAATTCCCCATTCTATATGAATACATGAGCGCGAGCAATTACTGTCAAGTGTCTGTCAATAACATAGACGCCCATAGCTTCGATTTAAAATATCTACCGGATAGACAACTATTGTACGATACAGACAACTATTGGATTATTTAAAACTAGCATTTTACTTGTAAACTTAGCAATATGACTTAAAGGTATTGGGCCTATTCGTGATTGGTAATTATCAAAATAAAATAAAATAGTTACAATCTTACTTATTATAAAGTTGATTAAATTGTTGATGAAAACGTTAAGAATTGTTCAAATTAATTTGTATTTTGTGTCTTTTGAGAGTTGTCATGATTGAAATGGCATTCCAACAAAGAACTGTACAACTGTCTAATCGTCTTTAGACACTTGTGAAATAAAATAAATTTAAATTATGTTATGTCCTGCTCATTATGGATATAACTCAGCACGAATGCCAACGAAGTTGATTAAATTGACCTGCTTATAGCCAACCGAGTTAGTGTACCAGTTTTCAAATAGACAGGTACTCAAACACGCAAACGGTTTATATATATTTGTTTTTTTAATAATGTAAACCATAGTATTGTTTACCAAATAATTACGACAATAGACCCTGTACGAAATGATTCTTGTTTTATATAATTACATGTAATCATATTATATTGACAAAACACGTATTTGTATTTGTTTGGGGTGATCATACAGGTATAAACGGATGTTGTGATTATATAAATCCGCCAATATGTTGGACCCGGGTTCAAATGCAAGGGACAACTTGTGGACTGGGGTTTACCCTGAAGATTACTGCTGGGATTTTCTTCTCATTTCTAAAACCGCTGGTGGTACAGCTACCGCTACATTCTCTTAACAAGAGAGGAGACTGTGATTCTGGTTTAGTATCCACTTCAAGTGTATTAAATACCAGAATAGCAAATAGTTTTAATGTCGAGATTTGGGGGTTTTCTAAGAAAATACATGTACCGGTATCTGTATGGTGTTTGTAGAACCCACAAATTTGAAAACCGACTTTTCCTAAAATGTGACACATTTGCGGGTTTGGTTTTCACATTCGTGGGTGTTTTTACAAGTTAAACAGTTGTCAACACTTCGCTATTTTGCTCGACTACGGGCTGCTAACAAAATGATGCAGTTTATAATGTGTAAATGCGGGTGAGTATAGGTCTAAACGTTTTAACAGTTTTACAAAAGTGTAACAGAAAAGTTCTTCTGGTAAATCGAACCTTCCAGTAATAACTTCTATAGTCATAAACTCATCACTCCAACAATGTAAAGTCTCAACGGACTGGAAACGAGCAATCGTTATTCCAGGAGGCCTAAAGTAAGCCCTCCCACGTATAATTTGCTATATGCGTGATATACATGTGCCCGGTTTATGTTATCAGCTCGCACTGTCCAGTGAGGTAAGTTATACTAGCAAGTATTTCGTACTCCACAACTGACGTCGCCAACAAAAAAATTAAATTTTACAAATATCAAACATTCGAAGAAATATTGTTTCTTTCATGGAGGATATAATGAGCTATCAGAAACTATTGAAAACTCCGAATGTCGATTGGCCGTAAGAGTGGGACTTTAATGTCTGCGTCTGGTCTCTGCTTCGTCGTTCAAGCTGACATCTATCTCCTATGGACGGCAAAAAGGGCCAAAATGAAAACAAAAATAGCTACAGTAAGAACTCCGTAAAAGGCAAAACGAAATAGTCAATAAACAAATTTACTGGGATCTATCATGCTAACTCCTCACCCCGTATGTTCCGCATCGAAACCTACGGTCGTCTGAGCGTCATCTCCTTGCCACGCTAAAGTTCAGGACGAAGACATAATTTATGGCAAGAATGCATATTCTAACTGTGCTCCTTCCATATGGCATGGCCTACCACTTGACGGTCACAAGTTTCAAGAAAAACCTAAAAACGCACTTGTTTCGCACCTAGTTTGTCCATAGTGCTTTTTAAAATTCTTGTATTTGTTCATTGTCTTGTTTAATTTCTATTTTAAATGTTTTTTTATTTACTTATTTTTTTCATTCACGTTTAACTAATTTACACGTGTACCATGTTTTCTTTTCCAATTGTTTCTCATAATTTCTTCTTGTTTTTCTCTACTTTTCAGTTCATTTTTACCAGTATTTTGAGGTTATCTATACTTGATAATTTGTACCCGCGGTTCTGCCTGCAAATTGTCCTTGAACTTGAAGCTTTCGGTTGATGATAACGAACCCGAGGTTGTGGCTGCCGCCACTACATAATGGCACTGCCAGTGGCATGCTGTGGGTTCGCCACGAGGCGGTAGAGACCCGTGGGCAGCCACAACAACGTGGGCCGGTGAAGGCCTAACCTAACGTCAGGGCCGTACGTTTTGCCTAAACGTGGTAACGATGACACTGGCAGTATACATCTAACACGTAATACATGTAAAGCAACTAATAAGTGCCTTTCGGTATTTTAAGTAATGGGTACATCCAACACGTTTTAAAGGTAAAACTTTGCGGGCGCAAGTCCCAAATTACTGCGCTTATGAGCGCAGCGTGCGTGTACTTACTATACCGTACATGTACGTACACTGCAAAAAGCAAATAACATGGGACCCGGCGTTCAATTCAAAAAATAGTTAGTCATAAACGTTTGTCTGTTGTCGACTCGTCCTTTATGAACCGAGTCGTCCTTTATGAACATGTTCGATTATGAACATGACCTATCCTTGAAAAAACAAACGCCTTTGCTTGTGCCGGGTGCGTGTGTGGGCGTCCTTTGCGTGTGTGGATGTCCTTTGAGCCCGTCTTTGAGTGTTGAGTTTGTGGACGTCTTGTGTCCGATATTTACTTGATCTTTCTGTAAGTTTGCCATCGTCTTTACTCTGATATTCACTTAGTCTTTCCGTGCAATTCTCCCTTTGCCATTCTGTCCTTTGTTTACTCGTGGCACTGTCCTTGTATATAGATTTGTCCGCTTGTCGTTTTGTTGGATCACGATTTTTCCATTTATCGATTTGTTCTCTTTTGTTATTTTGCTCTTCGTTTACACGTATTTCTTTTATTACATTTGTTTGTTGACATTTTGTTTAGTCCTTTATTAGGTTCTTACTATACAGAAGTGTGGGGATTTCCCCCCCCCCATATTTCTTTCGGTACCGGTACCCGACCACGCGAGCATGCAGTTCATTCTACAGTTCATCTCACAACAAACCACATCGCTTATTATGCAATATACAAACCTATGCAAATTGCATTTTCGTAATGATTAGCATGGAGTATGTACTCGAACAGGAGTATCTTATTATGCAAGTGGGCTCTTACGCTTAAGTGAAGTTAAGAAGTTACTAGGTGTGTAACCGACATTGGCATTCACGACGGCCTACACGGACGCGCGTATGTACTATCTATGTACATCATCGTAAAACCAGCGTGCCCTATACTGGTCACTGAATTTCATTTTATATAATTACAATTTATTTACTAGCAGTGTTTATATAAGGCCCTATTCAAAGAGGCATGTCAGGAGGTGATTGTTACCTTGTTTGTAAGCGTAAGAGTCAAAAACATATGTTAAAATGGACGACGATAACGGAACATGGAACTATAGGGTCTATTTGTACCAATTTGGACCAGCAATAACACATTTACCGATACATAACGTACAGATACCCTATATTTCTAATTTTGCAGAAATAATTTCAATCGATATTGCTTTAACCAATGGTGTCCTAATGTTATGACAAATATCGTAAAATATTATACGAATGCGAGTTGAAAATAAATATTGAATTGGTAATTTGGTCAGTTTGCGATTTGTTATTAACTCCGCCACCGAAGGTTGGGACAGAGGTAATGTTTTGACAGCGGTTGTCTGTGTGTCTGTAAACAACTTCCTGAAACAATGTCGTGAAATTTCACCATCATGACCCCCTACCCTAAGGCTCAAATCAGAGAGTTTGTATTGCATAAGAGAGGCGCTGTGACCGTTTCACAGTCTATAGGCAACACTGTGTGGCGGAGGTACTCTGCTGAGTGCCCCCCTGGTTAGCTTCAAAATGGTAGACGGCACGACAAAATCTATTCCTGGATAGTTACAAACAAAATACTCTCTGTGAATATCGCGAAGCGACCTTGTCATACCAAACCTAGTAACAAAGGTATGCCTACAAAATTATCAATTCGACATTTGAAATTACAAGGTGAAACCGATCTGAAATCGGACAGTACATCTTTAACCGATGGCGCATTTTGTCCAAAGTGTAAATTTGCCTGGT
>JAVCKS010000030.1:810991-825140 GCA_032273685.1 Pteraster tesselatus | reverse complement strand
TACAACTCATTACGTACCGGTATGAAGATTCCATTAATGAATCTAACGACGATCATGGTTCCGTAATTCCTGGCAAAAATCGAAGCCACGCCAGACACTACAATACCGATCATTGAACCCAAAACGGCCACCCGTCTGCCCAATAAATCGGCTATCTGACCCACTGCGTACGAACCGAAGAATGCCCCAACGAAGTGAATCGACGACAGTACGCCGACCAAACCGGCTCGGTCGCAAACGAGGTTGAACTGAGGAGAAGGATTGGACACAAATTTGTAAAATGGTAATAACGAATAAAGATTAGTAACAGGGGACAAATTCCCTATAGCATTAAACATGCCCCTCCCCCGCGCCCCCTCCCCCGCGCCCCCTTTACCGGCGTTGTCAGCACCCAGGGCCCTGCTCATGAGACTCGTGTGTCTTTTGTCACAACTACCGTCGCCTTGATTCAGTGCTTGAAGTAGATCAATTTCCTTCCGGAGTGTCTACCATTGTACGAACTTCACAATTCCTCTTTCGGCTCTCTGGTACTCTGTTTACTTGAACTGTGTGAATCTTCACCTTTGGAAAAAACCCAACAACCAAGCTACGCCCTTCTTTGACTGGCTCTACGAGGAATACTCGTTCAGTAAGGCAACTATCTTAGATCTCCCTTCCACGAAGTGCGACTAAATTACTTTCTTGACTTCTGGGTAATTTTCGAACCCATCTACGACATCTAGAGCAGCAACAGTACCTTGTATAACGACCAGAGAGATTTACCAACTGTCTTCGTTCTTCAGGAGGAATTCTGGTCCTCATAACCATCGACCATCAGTGATCATCTTGTCGTAAAGTCATACCTCAATCCATCGTCTGCAGGATACGTCTCAGAATTCACATAACGCCACTGTGACTGGTCTGTAATGCTTTGAATCTTTGCCACACGGTGTGAAATCGTTCGCTCTCCCTTCTGATAACACTGACGTTAGTCTGTCCAAAACAACACATTAGCAATAGGAAGTTTTAATTCTTCCTTAGTCATTGCACTCAGTGTAACTGCAAGAACTGCAGCTGACAGCTCTAATCGTGGTATAGACAATGACTTATTGGGGCTAAGACGCACCTTTCCAGGATGATCCGCGCAGTGGAGCCTCCCACAAACATTTCTCATCCGTAAATACGATATTGCTGCGTATCCACGTTCAGAAGCGTCACAGAAAAGATGAACCTCAAAGCATGTTATATCGTCTAACTCCTTTGGTTTAAAGCACATGTCAATTTCGATACTGTCTTTAGCTTTTGTAGGTCATCCAACCACATTCCACCTCGACACTTCACTGTCCTTCACCTCTTCATCCCAGGCCAATCCCTGACTGCAAATGTCGTGGAGAAGGACCTTAGCTGGAATGACAAACGGCGCCAGGAATCCTAGTGGATCATACAAAGAGCTAACGGTTGATATAATTCCACTTCTCCTGGGTGTCCATCCAGTGTTGTGAAGCCGAATGTGTATGTCTCGACGTTCCACCGTGACTGAACTCCAAGTGTACGTTCTATTATACTTAATCCATCAACATCTAAACTCGACGGTGCTTCTCTCTCTTGGTGGTATCGTTGCCAGAACATCTCTATCATTACTACCAATTTGGTTAGGCAAGCAACTCAGGAACAGGCTTGCAAGCCTGATTTGCCTTATCCTTCGTCTTTATGGACGTTAGACAATCGTCCACATGGAAGTTATTGTGTCTTGTGTTTGTGGACTTTTGTGTGACTGTTGACATGTTTGGGTTGTGTTCATTGTGCGTGGTAATGTTGGCATGTCCAGTTGTTGTTGTAGTGTTTTAAGTCATGTTGTGTGCATTTTAGATGTAGCCAATGTGTGTTTGTTGTGTTGCAGCGTATGGATATGTGGTGTTAAAACATTGTTTTAGTGCATGTTTGACATGTGTATGTCGGTCCAGGGTTAGTCTCGACGACACTCGCCAGCGTCAGCCACCGAGCTAGCCAATCAGGAGACGAGACGTGGAGTATGGTGTATAGGGAGGGTGGGCCACGAATGTGGTCACAGGAGGTAGGGATGCGTCAATTTGCAGACTACATGTACATGTACATGTAGGTCTGTCAGGTCAACTACGAGGTTGGCGCATTGGACCCCAAATACCAAGTCTTCCCTTGATTCGTCTCCCGTCATTATTTGGAACCGGCCGTGCGTATGCAACTCTAGGCTGTTTTGCAGACGTCTCTCCATGGTCCTTAGTCTGACCATTTGGTAATTTAGGCTAAGCACTTCGCCACGGCATACCGACTTCATAATGACCATCTACTAGTCTTATCGTCTCCTCCATCAAGGTCCGGGCACGCCGATCTTCGACTGAATCGATCACTTTGCCGTCCAGCACGGATCCACCAAAATCCATTTCCCAGAACCTCTTGACTTTGGGGCTGTTGTTGGGGCTGTTGTTGGGGCTGTTGGTCATCGATTATGGTGTGGTTAACATTGAAGTGGTTTCGCTCTTTCTCCAATGATGTATGCCCAATTAGTGTCCATCCCAGCAGTGATCACACTGCGTACAGTTCTTTGCGTCCACCTCGTCTCTCTTCCATGACCAAGAATGGATTGAGCTATACCACTACCTCGTACAGGGGTGTGGCCCTTTTGGGTCTCAGCTCTTCTGGCCCTATAGTTGAGGTACATGTAGTAATAGCTCCGACGGCATTACTACTATCTAGCTCATCGTTATCTGGATTAGGTGGGGGGGGGGGGGGTGCAGAAGTTTGTGATGCTTCCAGGTACATCCAACCTTTGCGCATTGTGATTTAGATCTGCATAACTTGGCCATGTGCCACAAAATAAAACAGTTAACGCACATCTTTCGTTGTCGCAAGAACCAGCGTCGATCTTCGTACGACACCTTCTTGAACGTTTTGCAGTCAGCCAATCCGCATAATTATGTGACTTGACCGGCTTTGACGCATCAGAATGGCTGTCACTCAGGTTGGTTGCGAGGTTAGTCACCTTCTCCTGGTTACTCTCGTGTCTGAACTTCGGGGGCGAAACTGCACAGTAGAACTGGCCACTTTTCCGATATTCTGTCCATACATGGTGCTGGCTATCTTTGCCCTTGCCTCCACAAAGTCTGTCATCTGGGGAAAGATGGGTTCCTGACCTGATTGTACCGTTGCATTTGCCTCGTTGGCCCAGTATACTGCATATATCGGCAAGAGACGCTGGTTCTTAAGTAGATTGTCCGAACTGTTTATGTCAGCAGCATACCCCTTTTCTGACAAAGTTATCTCGCATCTCTTCATGTCTCTCGCCAAGTTCCAAAGCACAACACCGTCGTTCTGTTTGTTTTGTGGCCTGTTGGTTTTTTTTTCGTATTTAGGGGTCACCACATCGGATCAATAGTACGCATATTAATTTGGCAAAGGTTTTAGGCCGGAGGAAAGCCCCACAACTGGGGAAAACCCACAAGGTTATAGGCAGGGACCGAAAACCCAGTTTACATGTAATTGGGGTTACACGTACAACATACGAGAAGAGTTTAACGAAACATAGCAATAAACCACAAGCAACAAACAGCAAGCGTCGCATTGTCACGTGACAGAGTCCCGTTCTCGGGGTCACATGCATTATTCAGGCATTTTCGTTTTCGGCTCTTAAGTCAGGAGAACGCTGATTTGTCTCTTTTTATATTTTATTTCGATTTAGTAGCAATTGTTTTATATAATACATATTCATCTTTCAATAGCTGGTTATAGCCCCTCTTTAAACAAAGCTTGATTTAACGTTGTTGAAATAGACAGTAAAACCAAACCATATCGCATTCCGGGGACACTTCCTTATTTATTGAATCTGGCGAAATAATTGTTTTTGATTTGCAGGTCTCTTAATTAACTTTCAAATACCTTTGCCGATGTAAACACCGTTCATTACATACCTCGGTTACCATTGTAGTTTCTCCTCGCAGTGAATCGTACTCCCATCCGTCCACACAAGATGTCGTCATGTTGTCAATTACCGATCCATTGCGGACGTAATACACGTTGCATGTATCTGAGGTGCAATTGTAGCTGCTATTCACATTGCCCAGGTTTGGGAGGTTACACCTATACGCATCGGGGAGATCGATGGTAAAGGCAACTCCGGACATGTGCCAAGCCGAGACAGACATTGTTAAGCAATAGGTAATGTAATTGACAATCTGTATACGTCCAAGTTGTCCAATCTCTTCCAAGACCTTATCCACGTCTATCTTCATGCTACAAAGTAACGATAACCCGTAAAACATGGTTAATATTTCAATTGGTATTGCTCGGCGGCGTCAGTGAATGGGTCTTGTTTGGTAAATATACGTGTAGATTACCTGTTTGCGGATTCTGAGCCACCATACGCAGGGGTGTTGCAAAGTCTATAAAAATGACGTCAACACTGCTTCCTTCATCTAAAATCGAGCTCCAATCATTTTATGCATCTAGTAACTGGATCTCGCAAAGTCATGTTGGTTTTCATGAAGGATGTCATTAGTATTGCTATTATGGTGATCTACTACTCTGTAACAAACGATACATTCTAAACGTTTACACACAATGTAAGTCAGTAAAATTAGTCCATAATTAAAAGTCCAGATAATGACCTCAACACTGCTTCCCTGATCTAAAATCGAGCTCCAATCATGTTAAGGCATCTAGTAACTAGGTCTCGCAAAGCTATGTTGGTTATCGTACACTAAAATTTCTCTGAAAAAACCCCAGAAAAGTGCCTGCAGCAGAGTCTCGAGAACTCCTGTAATTTTACTGCACAATTCTTATCGCAAGTTACTACTTATCTGTTTTTAACAGACAATCTTCATGTGATAAATACATTTTCCCGTAAACAAACTTTAAATTGAATTAGGTCTACGGGATGGCGGGGTTTTGGAAAGTACGTGAACGTATGTCTTACTATCTCTAGCAAACGAACTTTTGCTATATTTCGCAGGCCTTATCTGATCAAATTTCTCGCAAATTCTTTTGCGCAACTGTAATTTAAATATACGCCATTGATAACTATGTGCTGTGGGGTAGTAATGTCCTTTGAGATAAATTCCCAACTGCGCCGATTTGCTAGCCAGGCAATGTTACTATTCAAGCTGCCAGCTCTATTTCGCTAAAAATAGCTTATTATTAAAAATCTACAAATCTCATTTTAAAAACACATTCCAGATCGGACATCGTCTGACTTACCCTGTATTGTAAATTATGTGCATCTTACATTTTGTTTCAATAAGTGTATTGTGAAGTTATCCCCTTACCTTCTATTTCCTCAAGCGAAGTGACTTGTACGGGCTGTTTTCACAGATCTTGTCTAAAATTGTCCATGTAACAAATACACTAATTGTTGAGTCCAATACTAGTGACGATCTGATCGTAAACAAAAAGCCACACACAAACCAGTAGGCCTACGTATCCCATTCATCGCGTGACAGACTTTAACCTATGTTTATCGTAGGTTGCTTGAGTAATTCTGATAACTTTGTCAATACTTATGTTTCAATGTATTGTAATCTTATCGCGTTTGTTGAACCCCAAAACTTTGAACTCACGATATTACAAGACTTGATGCTTTGAATGGTATAGATTTATATAAGTTGCCATGCAGGTACCGTATGCCTACACCATGTAATTTATTCTCTTCTTGGAACAATTGTTGCTTTGAGAAGAGCCGGGGTTTGTAACTTGATTTGTGACTTGCTGTTTTTAGGGCTGTCTTCTCGAAATCTTCCATGAACAAATTTGCAAGGACTGGGGATATAGGAGATCCCACAGTACTACCTTCAATCTGTTCATAGAAGTCTTCGCGCCATCTGAAGCTTGTCGATGCCGTACATAAATAGGCCGTTTTCATAATGATATGCCAAATACGTCATCCAAGGATACTGTTGCTAACTTGGACAAGCGCATATCCCTTCGCCATATTGCCGCTGTGTGTTTGTGTGCTACCAGATTGCCACTGCTTAAAATGATTGCTGATTTCTTCGTGTTTAGTTTTTTCATACACTGTTATTTGTCTGGCGACGAGATGATGCCATCGGTAATGGTCAAATCGTTGGTCAAAAAGTTAATTGTAAAGGAACTCACAGAATATTATTTTATGTGTAGTAGTTCAGTAGTATTACTGCCAATAGCCATCAACATAGTTTAGTATAGGCCTAGTCGCTAAACTGCTGCATCTCGCAAGTTTAGTAGCAGACCCTTTGTACGTCGCTACATAGATGGGCCCTGTCTAATGTAAATCGCAAGGCTAAACATATTTGTGGGGTTTTTATTGCCCTAATCTACAAACGTCGTTCCAATCTGCACGAAATGCCACAACAAATCACAACTTGCCATCCAAAGGTCGTGCTTACCAGTTGCTGTGGATTCAAGACAAGGAAACCGTATGGCTACTGTTAGTCCAAAGCAATACAGACTAACTTAAAAAAAAAGGTGTCGAAAAAACCGCATGTTTCATGTGCAGTAGGCCTATGTCAAATGGATTTTTGTTGCCAAGGAAGAAATTGTCTCCAAGCTGCACATGAAGATTCAGCATTCCTTATAATGTTTCCTTGAGAAACAGTAGAATGTATATAAACCCTTCACATGTAAAATATTTCTAAAAATTGTGTTTTATATTTTGCCAATGCATGTACATCTATGAACCTGCATAAACTTTGATGAAATTATTTTGTGAATTTTGTGAAAATTCCGCAATCTGTAAATTTCGTAAATCGTTCATGATTTTAATGTAAATAATTAATTGGCAAAATAATTGTAGTATTTATTTACAGTGCTACAATTCACTACAGAATATTCATCCTAATTATAATCGTAGAATTATAAACAAAAATACATTTTATAACTTTTACGTAATTTTAATCAAATTATTGGGTGAAATCTGAACGAAAGTTGATTTTTTTTTAATTCTCGTTAATTAACTAATGAATGACCATTTTGTTTCGCTTATGAATTTAAAAATATCTAAATCAACCATACTTTGTTCATGCAGACGGTGCGCCGTGTCTCAAGCTTGCTAGCGGGCGATGCCGGTACGTATGCGTGTGTTGCAGGCATGCAGGGTCCAATTTCAAAGCGCTGCTTAACGGTAAGCAAATTTTCGTGCTAACTTTAGCAGAAACATTTGCTCAAACAAAAAGCGTATTTCACCGCCCCCGTTTCGCGGTTGCTGTGTTAAGAAGCAGATCGCCCCGAAAAAGATCAAAGACGGAAGTCTTTTCTTTTCTCGACTGCGATGGATATCGCCCTGGCATCATCGTAAGTCGAGGAAAGGAATTTTGGATGGAACTCAGTCTTAATTAGCTTGAGAATCAACCCCGTTTTTTCCATCCATGTTGATACTGAAACTGAACATGCTGAAGTGAAAGCCAACCCCGTTTAGTGGCATACTTCGTTAAAAAAGAAGAGGGTTCGTCACCTTATGCAGGCAAGTGACATTATTTAGTATTTGCTAAAGTTTAACGTTTTGCTTTTAAATCATCAATTCATTAGGACATTATGTTAATTACCGGCAACTCTGAAGAAACCATGTTTCAGGTTTACAATGCTTTCTTCGTCCTGGGGATGACGCTCATTTCCGAGTACTTTGATCAGGGCTTTGACAACCGTATCGATGGCTCTCCAAGCGATCGGGGGCTCACCCGCGGAACAGTGTTACCGACAACAATCGCAAATGTACCCGATGAAAGGTACCGCAAAACCATACAAACTTGAAGCAGTGGTGGAAGAGCCATGTTGTTTTTCGTGGTATGCTCGAGCTCTTCTGCTAAAATCGTGATCAATAAAAGTATGGTTTGTGGCCGAAAACGATACCAAAGTTGAGTTTATGAAAATAACTCGAGGGATTTTCTTTGTCGCGAAATACCCTGCGCTGGCGATTGATCGGATAATTTCTCTGACGTTCACAACACAATTTTTTGCGTACATAAAAAATGGCGGACGCACAATTAGCACAAATAACGACCGTTAGTGCCATTTTAGATACATTAGTGTATAAGTGTAAGGGGTTGTTTTGTGAAAGTATATATTTTTCATTTATTATCTCGTAGTTACAATTTACTAATCCGTAGTTACGATTTACTAATCCGTACGTACGATTTATTAATCCGTACGGACGATTTACTAGGAGGCTGTCCAACATCTTGTCCGACAAGGTGACCTTCGATGCAGGTATTCCCCATATCAGGAATCCCTCAAGAACAGTGCTTACCATCACCAACTAAATTACAATCCAGAGCACCAGAATCAGAAGCGGCCACAACACAGGAACATTCCCAGTGAATTTAGTTGTTCTTCTGGTTATTAAACAGTGCACATCATGCCGCCAAGAGGAAAAATGAGTGTGAGGTGTGCTACTGCTACTGCTACTGGGGCTACTAGTAGTAAAAGGGCCACAAGCGCTTCAAGGAAGAAGAACGCATCGCCTCTTCCTCTGGCAATGTCCTCGGACGAAGAAGAGCACCACGAGAAAGAGCCCGTCCGACGTGTGACACCCCTTGTGATACACCCTAAAGACCCCACTGAAGACGTTCCGACCATGCCTATGAGAGGGCAGAAGCAGAGAAAGGACTGCAGGATCTAGGACCGGGCGGTGGAGGATAGTCTGGTGGAGTTTTTCCGCGAAAACAAAATGCTGTGGAACTCACGGAAGACATAGTACAGGAACAAGGCGAAGAGGCAACGGATATGTTCAGGTTCAGTACGTCTAATTCATGCTGGACTATGGCAAGACTAGATACCCTCCTTAGTCTTCCTACTCTACGGTAGCCCCACTGTGCATCGTTTTATAAACCCACATGCATGGACGTTCGGGAAACCCTCATTTGACGCTCATTGGACGCCATATGACGTTCGTTTGACGTTATTCACACCCTGCGTGCGCTAGGGATGCGCTAGGGGTCCGTTCAGTGGTCGTTGGCAGGTCGCGAGTGAGTCGTTCACTGCAAAGCGAATATTGAACGATTAATAACAACCTAACGCTAGGGTAACGACTGACTAACGATATCCGAACGCGTGCAACGTTAGGCGAACGTTAGTACAACGTTCCACGAACGTTGTCCAGTGTTCTGCAGCGTTTAAAGTTAAACGTTGAAGAACGCTGGTCTCCTTGAGAACTTGTGTGCATGTTCAAGACTTTATTTTCGGACCAGCGTTCTCCACCGATCACCGGCGATCATCGACGATTACCAGCGTTCATCAGCGTTCACACAACGCTCTTCTGGCGCTATACCAGCGACCACGGACGATTACCAACGTTTCCTCAAACATTGGGAAACGCTGACAAGAACGTTATGGTCTGATGGGGCCTTAACCATGGGGCCTTAACCATGTTGAAGCAATTTCTCGGGCGGCGGTCTCGGGGTGCTGCTGGTCGGCACCCCCTAGGCGAGGGTGTTTACACCCCAACATTTGCCATTTGGCCATGAATGTTTTTGACTGTAGTGCTCATTGTGGTAAGTATAATGTTTGTTAGTGGGGGTCGTTGAATAGGGTTTTGGGGAAACCCATTTTCCCGAACGCGGCTCTCTATGACTGTTGTATGTATATTTGTTATTTATATAGTGCGGTGGGGTGGGAGGTCGTGCCTGGGTAAGATGGTGACCGTCTATTTTTTAATTGACGGTTGGCCGCTCATTCCGGTGCGGCTTTCTATGTTATGTTGTGAGCAGGGAGCCTCGAAAGCTCAGCACAATGTCGCCCGGTTGTTGGAATCGGCCTGCCCAGATGACCCGCCGTTCAATCTGGGGGGTCAAAAACCAGTGAGGACCTACGTGTGCGTATTGTGAATGTCCATAGTGGAGGCAAGGACTACAAGGCAATTTCCAAGCAATTTCAGGTCCCTGTTGCAACAGTTCAAAGCCTCATTAAGAAGTATAAAATGATCAACACTGTACAAAACCTGAATGGGCGTGGCAAGAAGTGCAAGGTGTCCCCTCGTCTCGCCAGAAACATCTGCCGCGAGGTCGACAACGCGGATAGCAACTAAGGCCCTAATGGACACCCTCGACCAGGCAGGGACGAAGGTATTCAGACCAACCGTATAGCGGATACTGCATAAAGGTTGTCTCCATGGACGCAGGCCCAGAAAGACATCACTTCTTAGACATAAACATCGGAAGGCTCGTGTGGCCTTTGCTCGAGCTCTCCTAGACCAAGATACTAACTTTTGGTCATCGATCCTGTGGCCTAATGAGACAAAAATTGAGTTGTTTGGTCATATGGATGTTGCTTACGTCTGGAAGAGAAAGGTGAAGCCTACAACCTCAAAAACATGGTCCAAGCCGTCAAGCATGGCGGTGGTAGCATAATGTTTATGGGGATGCTTCTCTGCTAGTGGCACCGGGAATCTTGTGAAAATAAATGGTATCATGAGAACAGATTATTACATCAAGATTCTGGACGAAAACCTACAGGAGTCTGCTGGAAAACTCCACCTGGGACAGGATTGAACTAAAGATGTAACGTATCTTGCGAACATGATGTCTACTGCTTAAGTGATGCTTGGTCCCGTATTGCATATAATTGCTTGCTCGCCAATGATGACGAAGTACTATGCTGGGCGACGCCTGTTGCCTTTTCTCAACAAGTAAGGTTGAGTCCTCTCTTGCGCTGGCTGCTTCCTTTGGTCTTGAAGGAAATTAGCTTATACACTGGTTCCATGCTACAAGAGAATTAAGAATGAACATTTAATTTACACAAGTTTGAATAATCTTGCAAAATTACACATTTAATTTAATCTAAAAATTTGCGATAATGATGTTAAAATTAGAGCGGCCTGACGTTTGAATCCCAGAATCTTTCTCAATCGCTCTAATTTAACAGGTCGCTCTAATTTTAACGGCATTTTTACTGTAGGTCATCACAGCAAGTAAGCAGTGTGCAGTAGTTTATAACTTTCTGCGATAATGTTTCACTTTCCAAATATTCATGTAAAGTATGTCCCAAAATGTTCGAATTGATTTACCCATGTAGTTCTTCCAACAATAAATAAAAACAGAATACAATATTTGTTCATTCAATAAATGCAGAAAAAATTTAAGATGGCAGAGAAAGTTCGAGAATTGAACCATCTAAATAAGAGTTGCGCTGCAAAGTGTTAATGCAATGTTTATTAGTGGGACACTAACTTGGCATCTCTGTTGTGACAGTGAAAAACCCTAAATTGGTAATGCACCAAAACAATTCACATAATATTTCATCAAAATACAATTCCCCTTGCTTTATAGTCACATAAAGAGGGAGATCAGTGATTGACTTATATACAGGTAAATATATACTGATTCATCCTCTGTGTCAGTTTCCATTTGAACATCATTCTGCTCATCTGTTTCTTCATCATCATCACCGACTCTTCCACCAAAAAGTTTTGACACGTATGTCACAAATCCATTTGGAGCAATACAATAGAGTGCCTTGTAAGTGTTGTGGCGTTTGTAATTAGAAAAAGTTTGCGCGCATTGTTTCCGGTTTTTAGGCCGTTGAACAAAAACTTCTGTACAGTCGATTATGCACGTTGCTTTAGGGTGGTTTAGCATAAAACTCTTAGGCCTAATTCTTGCGAGGGTATCTCGACTGGGCCAGAAGATGATGTTGTCCTTCATGTACTTAGCTATTTCTGGTAGCCATACTGTAAATACATCACACGCTGTTGTCCGCGTTACTCGAAATCTTTCTCCTAGGTCTGTAAACATCAGACCTAATCTTAGTCTCAGCAGAACCTGGTCATGCAAAGTCAGTCTGAACTTGGGAACAATTGTGATGCACATCAGAAGGGAGTTCAGAAATGACCAGAACATGTCCTTACTCAGTCCAGTGAAAAACTTGACACCGGCATCATCGAGATCAGACACGCTCACCTCGGGGCAGAGCTCCGTCTGCGTTGCCTTTGACTGTTTTGATACAATAGGGTTCAATGGAGCATAGTTGTGGTCGGAGATGGTTGCGTCATACCACTGGATGCTGGCGTCCCGTGTCTGTGGTGGTGGTAGAGTCTGGGTTTCCATATGGTTTGCATTATTGTCTGACTTAACTTCTGCAAAATCATCTGCCATTGGTGATGCTTCCTCGATGGTGACTCTAACACGTTTGCGTGGAGCAGGCCTTCCATGTGATAACTCTTTCTGTTGGTTTTAAATAATAATGGTAAGATGTTAAATGAAAATTTAATTTAAAAAAAATAATTGTCCGAGAGAAGAAACTGAAAAATAAGTTAAAACATTAATAAAACAAGAAGGCCCTAATAATCATCAGTTCAAACAACACTTATTTTTTACCGCAATTATCTTTTTTTAACGGTAGTAAAGATTTATACTTACATAACTCCTGTATTCCATGTTTTCACTCGGATAAGTATGATTTTTGGTTTGTCTTCCTTCAGGAAAATGGATTGAACACACCTGTACAAAAAATAAGGAATATTTAGGGAAATATTGAAACTGATTGATAAATAATTAATAAATAGGGTTTTAGCTTCAATATAATATCAGATGAGCACTGACAATTTATTTTGATAAACTCAACGCTACTAATTTTTTTTAAACTATGTATGAGCCCCATACTGTCAAACAAATCAAAACAACAACCAGAAGAATAAAAAGCTGGCCTGTTTATTTACGCAAGAAGTCCCCCGCGTTTTATGGAGCCGTGCGATCGACGTGTGCTGTAAACAAAATGCGCTCGTTACACACACGACTCATGAGCACCAGCGAGATATTAACTATGCAATTCTGTAACTAAACAGTAAATGGGAGCCTTGACAAAAACTAAATTATTTACCGGCATTTTACGTTAAAAATGCTTACTCGACTGTTACTGGTAGGTGTGAAGTCTTTTCTGTTGATATTCTTCAGCCACAGCTTCAGAAGCTCAGATGATTCGCTAGATTTGCCATTTGGAAAGCGACGCATCTGATACGGCTGTAGACAATCACACTCATCGTGGGTCTTTGGCGAGTGAATTTTACAAGTTTCTTTTTTACACTTTGTCATTTTCTTGTCGCTGTTTGTGCAGTCAAACACCTTACAGTTCTTTCCTGAACCCTTCTTCGGCTTCTTGGACATATTTCTAGCGCTTTATTTTATGTACAAGATGTAAAAATGAAGCTAATACCGAGCGATTCGAAAGTATACTCTAGCCGTCTAGCGAACGTATGTTGTTTGCCGTAGGCAGCAGTGGCGGACGGAAATAGCGCCGCTAGCGTTGGAGATGGAGCTTCGGCAAAAGCGGATCAGTTCTTTCCTAGATCCTCTGCAGTCTAGTCGTGCGCGGCGTGCAAATTGGGCGGGCCGCGCCGGGGGGATAGGGGTTGTTTGGGGGAGGTGTTGGTTGTGGGCGGGGTTGGTTGTGGGAGGGGTCTGGGGAGGTGTTGGTTGTGGGAGGGGTCTGGGGAGGGGTTGGGGGGGGGGGGGGTCTGGGGAGGGGTCTGGGGAGGGGTCTGGGGAGGGGAGGGGGGAGGGAAGGGTTGGGGAAGGAAAAGCTATAAATCATTCCCTCTCAACTCCTCACCTACTCCCCTCCTAATCTTATCAGGTGCCACAGTAATCTTCACTACTGCGAAGGGGCATGCGCAAACCATACTCTACTCAAGGGACGATCAAATGAATAATTCATGCTTTTTGCTAAACTATCCTACGGAAAACAAATTCGCGCGCGGCGTGGGCTTTACAGTTAATTACGCACGACAGCAGCTGAGTTGCAGTTGTTTTAATGTAAAATAATAAACACAGGTTATTTTTAAACAAACGTATCAACTTATTTGGTTTGTAATAATTGACACAAATTAAAAGATTGACAGATAAAGATATTAAAGACTGGCTTCTCTCATCTCTCCGTTTCGCACGAGAACTTGTTTGTATACCACACTATCTTGGAAAAATGGAATAAAAATTTTGAGATTTGACATTTTATGAAAACAATACGTTATCAGCTTTACATTCACACCAATATATGTAGTTTGTGGCTACTACATTCGGGCATAAACACTTGCATCAGATGTTAGCAATGAGTATCATCACCAACAATTCTTTGAGATTTCAATTATAGTAGATCCGCCCAAGTCGTTTTGCGAAGACAATTTTATCCGACTGCATGATGTTCCGTGTTGCATGGATAATGCAACACGCCTGATTTGGGA
>JAVCKS010000030.1:614015-633028 GCA_032273685.1 Pteraster tesselatus | reverse complement strand
CGCGTATAGCTGAGCCCGCGCGTATAGCTGAGCCCGCGCGTATAGCTGAGCCCGCGCGTATAGCTGAGCCCGCGCGTATAGCTGAGCCCGCGCGTTTAGCTGAGCCCGCGCGTTTAGCTGAGCCCGCGCGTATAGCTGAGGCCACTTGTAAAAGTGAGCCCGCGCGTAAAAGTGAGCCCGCACATAGAACTGGGCATGCACATAGAACTGGGCATGCACATAGAACTGGGCATGCACGTAGAAGTGGGCCCGCGCGTAGAACTGGGCCTATGTGTAGATACATGTACTTGATGTTGAAGTAGGGAAGACAACTGGCACTCCGTGTTAGCACAGAATATGTACCACAGGGTCTTCTCCTGGTTTGACCTACATGTAGCTGTGTACCACAGGGACTCTCAAGGTTGACCTTACTGACTTGCAGTATCAAAAGTAGGGGTTGAAGTTACGGTTGTGGGTCGTGTCAGTGCTAGTGAAGTCGTACTTGTAACAACTGTCAAAACACCAGGTTGAACAGCGTGCTATGATCTTTCAAAGGATTAGTGAACCAAATCCCACATGGATTATCACGGCTACATTGCCGACAACGATAGCAAGACGAATGTGTCGACCATGAGAAGGAGTGACGTTCCGCAATAGTCACACATTTTCTTTTTTTTATAGCTCTTTTCTTGCAGTCGGACATCTTGTAATAACCTGTTAACAGTGGAATACTGAACAATGATCTCCGACTGAAGCAATTATGCTAGTGTTAAATTAAGACCACGTTCTTTGTGTTGCCCTTCGCAAAGAAACAAGAGGCCGATTGCTAGCATGGGCATTCTTTTATACCAGAGCATGGTTGAGTGAACAGGGGTCAGGTACAGTGTAATACTTTTTCTGTGATTTACGCTCGCAACTGCATTCAGAGGTAATAGTGTTTTCTGTAATAGATATCACAAGTTAACTCGTCATCCGCGGCCGGGCAACATTTTTTTCCGCGAGATAACTCGCCATCCGCATCAAACTGGTTAAAGGAAACAAATTGACTCTGCAAGTTTGTTGACGTGTCAATTGACAGCTGAAGTTTAAAAAGAAAAAAAAAGAAAAAAAAAAAAAATTGAACCTTGGGGTTAGTTAGTTTGTTAAGGAACAGTGGATGGTGTCAAGAAACTTGGCAAGTTAGTGCAATGCTCCAGATCCCTTCACAAACTGATTTGTTTCCTGATATATATTTTCTTTACTAGAGTATTATTTTCACTACCGTAATTATCCATTACGATTTCGTAAATTGTCACCTGACTAATATGTACTTTTACATTTATTAAGTACAGGTAGTTATTATTTCCTCGCAAATTTCATTTTAATCTATTTCAACTCATTCCAAATTGCTGTGGTTTGGTAGCAAGGTATAAAAAGTTTAAATAAATAAATATGTATAGGAGTATTACACTGTACTATGAAGTTAACATGCATACATTTTCTCGCTTTCTCTCTGTATGATGACGGGGCGGGGCGGGGCGTTACAGAGCGTGCAGAGAAGTGACATCTTTAGATTGGCTGCTTGTATCTTTGCCTCAGCTGGACTGTGTGATAGGTGTGTGTGTGCCATGTACGTACATTGTGTGGAGTGTACGTTTCGGTTGGTTTAGTATTTGTACAGACTTAGGAAATCGTGTGATTATCGTATCGAGACTACTGTCCGGTCAGGCTTTCGTTTTCACGAATCGGTGGCCCGAATACATTTTTCTTTTGCCACGGGTCAGTGGGCCAACGTAAATTTCAACCCCTGGGTAAAGGTTATCGCTTTTTTTCTACTGTATCAGCAATATGTTATTTTGATTTTCATTTATTTTCATTTGACTACTACCCTGTCTTATGTAATTCACAAGGCTTTTATTTATCAAAAAAATTTGTTAGTTTAACTTCAAGCAAGCAAAAACGATGAGATCTTTGCAGGTTGCGGAAGTCTGTTGGAGTCAGTGCACAATCGTGTGTTAAGGGCAAGCAGTGCGCTATGTTACAGACGAGCCAGGCCATGTGTTCCAGCGAGCGCTGCTAGCTGTTTGCAGTCGGGCATAATGGTGCGTGTAATGGTATCTTGCAGTCGGTCAGTACAGTGCACGTGTCTGCAGGCGGGCATTATAAAAGTTAGTCAAAACTGTGATTTACACATTTGTGTATGCTTTGTCCGTTGAAATCACCCGTATACGCTAGACTAAATTTGAAATTTTTTCACTGCTACTTTTTAATTGCAAAACAGTTTCTGAATCCTAACAATCCATAGAAGTTGAATTATACTTCAGAAAAGGTTAATAAGGCTAATTGTGCCCAGGGACAAAATAAACAATTTGAGTGTACCAGGGTTTTAGCTAGAGCAAAATTAGTACCGGGCGCCAGAGGGTTTACGAGTTTAGTAGGCAATGATTCCATTGAACGTGGCTTAACACCCAGTTTAGAAGCAGATTCCACACTGTTGGGTTCTGCAGAAACATTGTGAAGTTCAGCTCTAGCTCCAGTTACATTTACAGTATTATCCTCTAATTCCTCTTCCGCTCTTTTCCGAGTATACTTTGTGACTGTTTTTGCGAAGAAGCCATGATTAAATTCTATCACTACAACAAATTTAAAAGCCCGCTGTATTTACTTCTGTCACACCATGTGACAGCGAACAAGGCAACGTGTTTAAATAACCTTTAAGTAGTAGGCTTTGGCATGTACATGTACCATGTACAATGTACACTCCGTTTCTAAATCACGTTTTTTGCAATTACGAACGCGTTTTGTTGCATTAAAAAAAAAATTGTGCGTTTTGTCCTCAAAATTGCGTATTTGTTTCTTTTTATTCAGTGTTTCCAATTAAAATATTGCAAAAGTACAACACATAATACACGTTCGCTTGGAATACAATCAAAATAGGCATTTTCGGCAAAGTTTCAGTTTATTTTGCGAAAAATCTGTACATTTGACGGTGAGTCTGAGTCCGGCCCCGCCCGGCGGCGCCCACCGTAGCTTGAAGTGAACCCTGGAGTGTACATACATAGCTGAATTGGTTACATGTACATTATAAGCTTTAATTTTGTGTAGGTTTGAACCCTGTTGCATTTTGTATTCTGCAGATATATTGATTTTTGCATATATTCATAATAATTGTACAAACTAAACCTGTCATACTGTCAATCATATTTCTGAAACGTATTTCAAAGTTTAGTTAGCACTTCAATTTTGGGGTCCGATTATACTGCGTGCCTACGGCTTGCAGGCCGCGTTAGCCTTTAAAAAATACCAAGTGATGCTTCACTCAAGCAACTGAACATGCCGCAAAAGTGACTCAGGGACAGAATTGAATTCGCCATGGCAGAAAGGCAAAAAACCTATGGCGGAAAGTTATGGCAGACAGTACCGGGAGCAACTCCAGAATACCCATCCAACACGTGCCTTTTTTAAAAACACCCTTGTACCAAGCCTTAACAGCACAATGATATCAATTACAAGGGAGCCAGACTAGTCATAAAATGGCAAAAGGACAGGTATTCTGTAGTTTAGCCCTTTCTACTACTAGGCCTAGTACTACTACTGTACTAGTACTACTGTACTCGTAGTAGTGAGGCCTACATTACAGTACACGACATCCGAGGCCTACGCATACATGTTAATTGTTATATTAGATAAGATTTTGAGCACAGACCCGTTGAACACAGTCACTGCCAACTTATCTAAGGAAAAACCTCTTGTAATATAAGCATTGTTTTGCATGACATTAACCACGCAATCAACAAATCAAGCCAATTCAATTTAATTCAATTGCCTCAGTCAATTCCCAGCGAGTTAAGGGCCAAAGTTCAAATTTAAAATGATTTAAATGTTACGAATTCTAAGGCCTACCTATACCCAGGTCTACATTTACAAGGCTCGGAATAATAACGAATATGTTGTCCTACAACTTAGCACGAATTATCTTCATGGGCAAGACATAGGTTTACCTGTATTATCGCTGCTGGGCGTCGAAATCGTTCCCGCAGATAGCTTCGCTCTCTTGTTCGGCGGACCTTCCAGGTCGGCCATGTTGTATAAACTGGTCCGCTCCGTGTTCGTATAGCTACGAATAAACCTCAGACTCAGTAAATCAGTCTTATTTTACACTGGAATCCTCGAATTTTACCTTGGGAAGATCCATTGGTTGTCTGCGTTGAAAGAATACTAGGCAAACAATAAATATTTACACCATCGTGAGAATAAGATTGATTTCAAATCGACGTATCCTGTCCAGTCGAGGCCGGTTTTCCGTGTACAAAGCAGGGTAAAAAAATTATCGTTGATTTTAAACCATTTTTGTTACATGATGAAGCATCCTTCAAGTTCCCATCCGGCCACAGAGGACGAGATAATTACCCATAAAGAAACAAAGTCAAACTCTGGCCGAAATGAATACCAATATTCTGAGAAATTTCCGTCAAAAATGCCAGTTTTTCCCCGACCGAAATAGCTCAAAATGGCGGCTGTTGATGAAAACTTTTTACGCTTGTCAGAGGACTCTAACAAGGAAAGCTTCCGACAAATTCCGAATTCCGAAAAATAATTTATTCAACATTTTCTAATTATCATAAGCACGTGTTTGGTGTGGCGTATTTTCATTGGTGTATTTCTGCTGACACGTCAAATGATTGGCAGGTGATTAATATTCGGTAAGAATCGTTTCATTCGGAATGCTTCGTAAAACGGGAAGGGGCATGCTGGGTACTTTTAAATACCCAGCGGCCCCAGCGCAAGATATATTTTTTCTTAAAACAATTCATTTATTAATAGGCGGCGTAATGCTTTTCAAAAATTTATATGGTACAAATGGGAAGTGTGAACTCACGATTTATTGGTAAAAATGTTCCTAAAATGATGTTTCAAAATATTTATGGTAGCCTTTGCTTTAGTAAACTTAGGAATAAGGCCACTTTGATTTTGAAATCATATTTCATGTTCTATATTGTGTAGGAAGACTAGTGCCAAGTCCACCTAACAATAACATAAAAGTGTTCAAACCATATCTTAAGTTAGATTTTGTATGAGCAAATTTTGTTGACTTCCAAGTAAAATTATTATGCTGGGAATTTCTTTTTTTTAAGCTCGCAAAGTATTTATTTGTCACTTTGCCACAGTGGCAGTGGGAAAATAGCAAAGAGAAAATTAGAATTCTAATTTTACCATTTTTTAAAACATAAAACCCTAATATCTTTGATAAGACAAATTCAAGCCTTGACTTCTCTTCTCTCCTTGACTGAACTCTTCAGAATTGGAAACAGGGAAATGAGCAATGTATCTAAAGTCCACTGAGCTGTAGTAAGCCGTTTTTAAAGTTCAAAGGTTATCATTTCAAGTGAGGTTACAGTGGCTCCAGGTCAAATCTAATGTGATTTGGAATTATCGACAAACCTGCAAAATTACTTGGTGAATTTTGCTTATTCGAATGACATGTATATCTTTTTATGTAATTTGAAAAATTACTATATTATATAAACATTGTTTACCAACACAAGCAAAAAATAATACAAGTACAATTTTTGTTTTTTTATTCCAATATTTAATCAAGTTCACTAACATTCAATGCTACAATCACCCCTAGTACAAATACTAGCTTGCTTTTTATACACACTTTTATTATTTCTGTACATTATGCGATTCAATTTACAAAATTAAACCGTGAGCGCTCTACATGATCGCAATCATTACAGTGTTAAAAACATATTTTCAGTATAAAATATATTCAATTTAAAAAGGCTATTACTGGGGGGGGGGGGATTATTTGAAAAATTGTTGGGGGGCCACAATGTGATTTCCTTTTTGCTGGTGTGGTAGTTTATACAATTCCTATAAATGCTATTAAAGTTTCAGGTCGTTTGGAATAAAATCACAATGTGCCGATATAAAAATTGTAGTTGCTAAATAAAACAAGTTCTGTGTCAGATGTGTATACTCAGTCGGTATTATTTTTCTGCATCTATTAACTCCACTAATACAGATAATTAGGGACCCTGATTTTGAAAGTGGAGCAATCTTATTAAGTCTATTGTTTTACAAAATTATAATCGGATAACAAATGCGCTATATTATTCACAGATTATTAAAATCAGTGTACAAAAACTGATACATACACCAGCATACATGGTATACATGTACATGTAAATGACATGACAAGTACAAGGGTGTAACTTTGGTAGTAACATGGAGTAGAGGGCGCTATTGTCAATCATTCAGCATGCAATATTATATTCTGCAGCGAGATTTAAACAACGGATTTCTAGGTTTGCACGGCCACAGAAGGCAAAAAACCACGATTATAATGTTTGTTTTATGGGGTTAGTTACTTCACTTTAGAGTGGTCTTTGTAAATCACAAAATCAGGGTTTTTGCCTGGCTCACGAAATTACAGACGCTTAACACTTTTCCATAAAAAATACCTTTACTGTTTTCTTAATAAACATGGTATATGAAAACGTATGCTATACCGGGGACAAGGGAGTGGTTCTAATTCTCGATGCAATCCGGGCCCACTAAAACACATATACATTGGGCATGCAACTCCTAAATTGTCAGACTAATTTTCAGGGATTAAAATGTCAGGGAGACAGACACGTACGTCTGTACAAAAAACGAAAGAATAATCAAATCAACATCACACAGTGATCCTTAATAATCTCACGACCTATCGGGCATCCGCCTGGCCATTACGGACACAATAATTCGCACCCTGGTTGGTTTGTTGGCAATGTGCTAAAAACAAGCCCACTGTGTTTCCACAATGTTGCTTTGAGGGGTAATGTTTGGAAATGTTCGCTACCTTTTCTTGAAAAACAAAACGGACTTAGTTGGACTTCATTTGACGTGCACACCATATATATAATTTTAAAGCTAATATCAAGGGCATGCCTATCAAAATGTCAATTCAGTCAAGATTAAATAGGCCTCAAATAGGACAGTACATCTTTAAAGGAAGTTGTGATGGTTAGAAAGAGGAATACATATAATTACATATAATAATTTGGCTGGAAGTTTTTCAGTCTGATAATTATAAGTCAGTATATTTAAGGTGACATGATGATCTTTACAATAACATTGCATGGGGCTCTTTTTTGAATAAACAATAAGGTAAAAGCAATTGGAAGCACACACAAAATCTTTCTAGATATGCATAGAAAGTCCTAATAAAGGGGGAAAAAAATACAAAATAAATACAAAATAGTAAATCTTCCAACAAATGGTCACCTTATCAGCAGAACTGTACCAACAATATGTACAAATTGGAATATTTTACAACTTTGGCCTAAACCATTCGATACTATTATTTGGCTTTTTTTACGTCGAAAATGTGCTACAGTACCATTTGCTAACAAGAAGAAATACAACATAAGGACACACAGTACACTACAGCTTTAGTTAATATCGTTAAATAAAATGATCAGGCTATTTTTAGAGCACAAATCGTTTGTAACCAGGCAAATCGGAAATCTTTTTTTTTTGTCTCTCTCTATAAATAGTTGTTACATAATTTTACACATCCAAAGAATGTTCTTATAAACAGGAACAGATGGTATATTAAAACTCAGAAAAGTGTAGTGCATTCAGACATATCATTATGGCACTGGTGAGGTACTCAGAGGGGCACTGGCCCTAGTGAGGGGCACTGGCCAAAAGTTGGTGGCAGCCCAGGACTGGGCGGCAGCCCCAGATTTTTCGGTCAGTCGGTGGCCCAGGTTCGGTTGGCAGCCTCGGACCGAACAGCGGCCTCGGACCGAACAGCGGCCCCGGACCTGCATATGATTTTCTATACATGTTTCATTGAAATTATGTACCTATAACCTGCATGGTTCCTCGATATAGGTCATTTTAAATTGTACAACCGCATGTTCGACCTTGAAAGGTCAACCCAAAAATATACACACCAACGCACATATAATTTATTACTTTGGTTTTCATTTGGGTTGATATCTAAAAGCGTTTTTGAGATACATGTATTAAACAAGTAGGGGATTTTAGACAAATCAGGATGGCCGCCGCAGAGGTGACCCACATAGCTCAGTGTCCCCATAAAGTCTGAAGTAAATGCTTGCAACAGTTCTTGTTATCGCACCCACACGAATAGTGAGCTGCAAAGACGGTCAAGATGGCGGAGATGGCAGCGACCAGGGCAAAAACAAAGTATCCCCGACACATATTTTGGGGGATACATTTACATACTACACACCAACTAAGGCTGATAAATTGTTTTTGATTTAACCAAATTTATAACGGGGTGAGTCAAGATCGATTGGTGTTTTCTATGGAAACACAAATGATAAAAATATTTTGATTAAACTGTTAAAACAGTTACCTAACCTTCTTAAGTTGTATCTATTTAAATATAGGTTTATTGTTGGCTGAATTGATTTAAATTTGCTTCAAAACAATTGTGACTCGTAGAGGCATATTTGGCTTAGTTGTCAAACAAAAGTGCATGCTTTGACCACATATTAAAAATGGCTGGAGAGCAAAATCGGTCATGGTAAAACGCTAACAAAAATGTATTTACTTCAATAATAATTTTTGACCTCTAAACTATAACGATCGAAGCAGACTAATAATTACTTTGAATAGACTTTTTAATAGTTTTGTAGTCAGACAATGTGGCTTTTGTGTTTGGTCTTGCAGGGTAGCCATCACTCTGCATATGTGACGTCACCTGAACAAGAGTGACAACTTAACCAAATACACCCTCACAGAGCAAGGGCTGTCAACTGAGTATGTTTTGTACACTTGTGAAAATAATGACTTCGGTATTTGTTTGACTCGACTTTAAGAAGCATTACAGAGGCACTTAAAAGAAATTTATATATTTGAATACATTCTTTTTTGAAATGTTATTTAGCCATACTTTTTAGTCACATTACTTAGTATAACAATGCACAATTTTATCACAGTAATTGCATAACACCACGCAACTACAAAAACAAATTTTATATCTACGTGTATATACATGTATGTGTATGTGCGTGTGTGCTCTTGTATTGCATCACGTTTAAGGGCAGAATAAAAGAAAATATTTTTTTGTTGTCCTCGACTAAGTCATTGAAAGTTGTTTACTCCCATGCTAAAAGTGGAAATGTGGTTAAATTAAGTACAGAATTTTACCATATTAATAAGCGCTGATTCTTCAGCTACATCATATTAGACTTAGAAGAAGTAAGGAGGAGTTAGTAGAAATAAAACCAAGAGCTATTAATGGAAGAGTAGCTTTTAACATTAACCTTTCATTTTAAGTTCTTTGTATAACATCTTTGATCTTTAGGAGACCAGATGTATACTGATTAGTCAATTTTGGGTTTCTGTAAAAAATTACTTTAGCATCTAGGCTCATTAAATTCCTACTAGAGCTGGAAAAAAGTGCCATCAGTGACCCTTAATCAGTAATGCACAAGGTGAGTTTTGGGCTTTCATATATAACTGTGCAGTGAGCTCTGTAACAGAGAACATGTAACAGAGAATGCCAATTTATTGCGGTTTGCTTGACTATAAATACTAGCATACATGAACGTACCCACTGACATGGCAAGTCATGTTAAAAATGATATACATGCAGGTATGATTAAATTGCCAGTGTCTACATGCACAGTATTTATGATCAATATTTATTCCAAGGAATTTCAAGGGGGAGCCATAACACTTAAGCAATGTGTTCAATCCTAAGGTAACCCCCGAACTTAATGGGATAGGGGGAGGGGGGGGGGGAAGCCACGGCTACCCCCAACCTCCCATGTCTTCGATTCCAGAACATCAAAGTGCCATCTAAAACCAGTTACCTATTTACAAAATTGAAATTCTTTATCAAGATTCTAAAAAGACATTTTTTCTTAAGCTAGAACTAAGTGAATGTTATGCATCACTACTACTGGCAGGATTATTAACACTAGCTAGGTTCGAGTTACATTCTTCTCGTAGCAAGTGAGTTTCACGTTTGTCTTTGCAGAGGTAGGTGATCATATCACCCTTGCCACGGACGGTCACAGGGCCACGATATTCAAATTTGTAGTAAGGATCTAGGACGTTTTTGGAGTGTTCAGTGACCTGGATACTGCCGGCTAGACCGGTGGAGTCCATTCGACTGGCCACATTGACAGTGTCACCCCAAATGTCATATAAAAGTTTAGTAGTGCCAATGACCCCAGAGGTAAGACGCCCGTGGTTGTATCCGATACGAGGGATGAACTCAAAAGCCCCGCTAGTGATGCTGAGTACCTCATCATTAAATTCTTTCACCTTGGCTATCATCTCCATGGCAAAGTCCATCATGGTCAGGAGGCAGAGGGCTGGATTGTCGTCGTCCTCTGGAGTAGGAGGGTGCAACCCGCATGCTGCCATGTAGGTCGACCCAATGGTCTTGATCTTCTCCACGGACTCAAACTTCTTGAGACTAAGGAGGTTGTCAAAGTCGCTGATGAGCTCGTGCAGGACACGGATGCACTCTTTCCCAGCCTGGTAAGCCTCCTCGTAGAAGTCGATAAAGTTCACCACACTGCAGAATATGACTGCAACATTCTCGTGGTTCTGGGAAAACTTGGACGTGTTGCGCATCTGCTCAGTCACAAAATGTGGGATGATGATGTGGAGCAGGTCCTCTGCCTCTTCCTTCTCCTGCTGCATCTTTTCCTTATCCTGTCCCGCTTCCACACCGCCGTAAAAGTTCAGCCGATAGCTGATCTCAAATTCCCTGTTAAGGAATAGCACAAGGAAGAGGAGCAGGAACACATCAATGACAATTTCCACCGTCAGATCTATCTGTGCGGAACAATCTAGATTGTCGATTCCATTGTAGCCAACTTCAGACTCAGGAAGAGAAGAAGCATTTACAGCTGGCTGAGATGAGTCCACATTCTGCTGGCAAGGGCTCAGGACGAACAACACTGACATGATAATGGCACACAGGAATGCCAGGATTGTCTTCATCCAGGAGCTCAGTTGGACAAAATTGCAAAAGTGAAGAAGAGCGACCATGACCAGAAAGCAAAAGAACTGATTGGTGGAGGTACCTCCATCTGGTTGGCACATGTAGTTGGCATAGACTGCCAGGATGGGAAGGCTGATCAGCACAGCTCCCAGAGTGTGCCTAGGCACCCAGTGATGAAAGAAACTCGACAGGATGGTGTTGAAGCCAGAGCGTTCCTTGCTAAACGCCTGCAGGAGAACAGCCAGCAAGATCAAGACCTGCAGTACCGTTGTAATCGGGAATACAATCAGCCAGTGAACCTGTTCTGCGAACACTAAGAAACACCCAAGCGAAATGAGCAAATACACAATAAGCGACACTGCCACGTCAAAGACAGTGTTGTACTTAGCTGTAGAGATGGTCTCGGAGGAGTGACGCCGATTCTTACGTCCCAGCTCCGGATTTCGTGTCTCTTTGCTGGAGGCATTGTGTCGGATGAACTGCGACCGATAGAGCTTCTCTATGTCCCTGTTGTTAAAGTTGAGCGTGATATTGTTGATGGGTGGCTTGTGAAAGTAATCCGTGGTCCCCTCCTCCTTGATGCAATTAACAAAATCCTGATCAGTGTTAGGTTGTGGGTTATCATGTAAGGAGATGTTGAGTGGCAGGGGTTTACCATCCGCCGAGTGTTCAGCAATCAGGTCACGGACAGAAGGTGTGCGACATGGCCCAAGACCACCATTGTCTTTTTTTAAATGAGGAACCTGAAAAAAAGGATAAAAATTCATCATTTCAAAAACAGAAAGTACTGGTAATTAAATGGTGATCACCTTGGTCATTATACTACCAGTCTTATACTAGGTTTAGAAAATAATCTTGTTTTGCAATAAAGCCCTGTTTACATGTATTTGATTTGGTCAAAAAGACGGAACAATAGGTGACAATTACAATGCAAACAGTCTGGTCAAACTTCCTATAAGGTAGTTTAACCGACCCAAAGTTGGCCAGAAGAATTGACCAAGCTGACATGATAATTGACCAACACAGGTAGGATATTATGACAATGTGGTTTTTTGACGAAAGCCCTTTCATGTCTCAATGTTACTTTTTATATACCACAGGAAATAGACAGTTTTCATAATGTTTTGCCAATTTTATGCAGACTCAGACAAGTTTTGGGGTTGTCAAGAGCAATCTTTGTGAAGTATGCATAAACTTTGCATAACATTATGAAAGCGGTCTCTTCTCTGCCTTTTTCCCAGCTCTATTTTTGTGACTCTAGGCAAAAACTTGTTCAAGCCCAGTGTCCACGTACATTCTAGGAGAGAGCAGAACAAAATATCTAGGTACAAATATTAGGATTCAATCATTGGGCTGTTGGGTTTTGGTGGGAAGGGAAGAAAGCCATGTTACTACAATCAGAGAAGAAAAAAAAACATAATTTAAAGACCGTTTTGTAAGATCACTGGATAAATATTTTTGTATCAGGGAAGTGTTCAATTGGTTATTAATATTTGATACAAATGATTTATGTATATGACTGCATGCTACAATGATCAGCGGTACAAGTGTACCAGCAGAAAACAAAATAGCGCCCTCCATTGGTAGTAGTTTTAAATAGGGGGGAAACGTGGCTGATCTTTTCCCCAGAATTCCAGAATTGATATAAAACTAAGTACGTTTATAACGAATATGTACAGGGCGTCATGTGATGTAGCACTGCCCAATGTACATGTATTTACTGTTTATGCTTGAGGCTTAGCAATCTATTTGATTTCTTCCACGTTTGATTTCTTCCACGTTTGATTTCTTCCACGTTTATTCCATTTGAATATCACAAAAATAGGATTTGTGTGTATAAAATAAAAGTTCAGTGTTAAATTTCAGTGTCCAGTGTTGTACGTGGGTACAAAATCCAGAGGTGTTTTGGTTGACATTTCCCAAAGATGTTGCGAAACAGTGGCTGGGGATGGGTCACTTCCTCAACAACACTGTACATTCCAACTTCATTCTGACTACTGCACCTATTGTTTGCTCCACACACTTTATCAATGATTGTGTGCATGGATAAAGGTTTTGTCTTGCCAAGTCAGTTTAAACTTAGAGTTGGGTCTGTCCCAAGCGCATCAAGACACCAACAGTGTCAGCTGTGATATACCACTGGGATGAGCCCGACCCCAGCACAAGCCAGGCTGCAGGCGCAAGCGGACAGGCTGCAGGCGGACAGGCTGCAGGCGCAAGTGGACAGGCTGCAGGCGCAAGCGGACAGGCTGCA
The DNA here is from genome assembly GCA_032273685.1 of Pteraster tesselatus. NCBI lineage: Eukaryota > Metazoa > Echinodermata > Asteroidea > Velatida > Pterasteridae > Pteraster > Pteraster tesselatus. Next base: position 619,829 of record JAVCKS010000030.1, on the reverse strand, counting down.
GGCGCAAGCAGACAGGCTGCAGGCGCAAGCAGACAGGCTGCAGGCGCAAGTGGACAGGCTGCAGGCGCAAGCGGACAGGCTGCAGGCGCAAGCGGACAGGCTGCAGGCGCAAGCGGACAGGCTGCAGGCGCAAGCGGACAGGCTGCAGGCGCAAGCAGACAGGCTGCAGGCGTTAGAAACAGGATCATTCCATCAAGTTGGGGCATGGTTTGTGACAGTGTCCCTTCTAAATGTAAGTACCTATCAAGATTCAAGAATTGTTCTTTACAATCTTGGTACATAGGAAAATAATATCAATGTTAATTTACGATGAAACAAAGGAAACTGTAACAAATTGCGCCACAATTCGGTGAAATAAACCAGTAAACAGGTTGACTATTGGCATTCCTGACCAAAGCCAGCAACCTACATGCAATAAAACCTCAGGAGAAAGAGCCTTCTTGCTTCCTGGGGAGTTACGTAGCCACACCGGACTGTTCTGCTTGGAGCCTGTCTTGCTGCCTCCATCTCCACTTAAGAGTGGCTTACTACTCTGGCCACCATTCTGACCAGTACCAGTCACCTCTCCGACCTCAACTTTGTTGCTCTGACTACAACCAGCAGCATCTTCATCTTCTTCATCGTGATTATCTGCTGATTGGTTCCCATTTTCCAATGTCGTCCTCGCTGATAGGGTCTCTTTGAGGCCGACGATAAAATAGGTTTTACCTCCTGGAGTTAAACAAAATAAAAGAACATTAAAGGTATGATGTACAGTATTTCATTCTATTTTTTAAGAGAGCATCATTCCAATCATGTAATGTTTAGGGTATACTGTTCTAACTAAGCAACAAATATGCCCGATAAAAAGTAAAAACAGATGCTGGATAACAAAACCTTCAAATGACACGTAAAATATACATGTGCTAATGACCTCAATAAACAGCACACTGTTTGTAGCACAATTTAAATTTCACAGCACATATCTGAGTGGCTTAAATTTACAGCAAAAATTATTCATTCATTTTGCCTCCAGGTTTTGAGTTATTGCATAAGCTGAGGCTAATGACAACAGCAATATGCCATATTGCCCTCAGTCATTGCGTCAGCTTGCATTTAATTCCGATTCCCAATGCAGTTACGGAAAAGAATCATATTACAATGTATTGGTGCTTTTAGCTTGAGATGGAAATGTTAACAGGTGAATGGAAACCTACAGGCTCTAGTAGGCTAAAAACAGTAATTTTCAATTATAGAGACTTAAGCTTGGTTATTCTGTAGATGAGGGTGGTTATTGAGGTCCATGGGAAGGAAATGAAATCTTCAGATAGGAATTGAATTTAAACATGTACTCTCTGACTCAGACCAATTTCACATTGAAAAATCAATTTAAATGTTAATTTGGTAGGTTTCTTGTTTAAATTACTTATTGGCCGGTAATAATTCATGTTGACAAAGAAATATTATCTATTGGTAATAAATTATCAATTCAACATTTAACATTATTTCTCAAGGTGAAAATCGATCTGAAATCAGTAAATCTAAAGAACTGTTGTGGCATTATAAAGGGCCAACACAGTACATGTACCTGGGAGAAGTTAATCTTTGTTTAGGCGTGGTATCTGTGGATTATCTAATATCAGATAATTATCAGATATGTTCAGAATTCTTGTCCAGCATCAGATACTTAGGGAGGTCAGGGGAGAGTGGGGTTAAGGTGGTGAGAGGGTGGGGTTAAGGTGGTGAGAGGGTGGGGTTAAGGTGGGGAGAAGGTGGGGGTTAAGGTGGGGGTTAAGGTGGGGTTAAAGTGGGGTTAAGGTGGGGAGAGGGTGGGGTTAAGGTGGGGAGAGGGTGGGGTTAAGGTGGGGAGAGGGTGGGGGTTGGAGTGAGGGTTAGGGTTAGGTACAGGAGAGCGACCAGACATGAGGTGATCTCATTATACATCTATTACATACTAAGTATAGCTGATAATATCAATATTTAATTATCCGATATTTGATAATACACAGATACCGCGCCTATATATTAGTCTCATAAATTAGTGTAAATATATTAAACAAATCTAAATCAACTGTATTTTGTGAAAATTAAGCTCAAAACTTGACTGCATGAAACCAGATTGAATTTTCTGTATACAAAGGTTGTACATAGTGCGTCAGTGTAGGTACATGTACATGTACAGTACTGTGCACGTACATGTACATGTACATGTGTACATTTAATGCATCACATTTTGTTAATAGTCTGGAGACCGTGAACATTTGTATTTAAAAAATTGCAAAATTATTAAGTATACAATATCAGCATTCCAGTCTTTTCCTAGTAAAAAATGGATGCAGACTACATGTATCAACTAGACAGTTACGCATACATGTAACAAGACATTTAAACAGGAAGTGCTGTCCATGCTGAGAAATGTTTTTCGGAAAATTTCTTCTTGGACTGAAAACAATATGATTTTAACATGGGCAGTCAGGGTTTTTCTCTTCCAGGGGGAAGGCACAATATTAACAGCCATCGGTTCCTTGATATGTCATAGGGTGTAGTCTTGTGTCTAATGACTCTACTGTTATGTGCCATTACAAACACACACAAATGGAACTACTGCAAACACTAGTGCTGGAACTACACACACACACACACACAATAATGCATCACATGACCCTGCTTTATTTGTAGGCTGCCCTCATTCATGATATTTTGACCAGTAGAGTGAACTACAGCACACACAAACCTCTTATATTTTATTGATCTAATTTTACCTCAAACAAATCAATAATTTAACTTAAACCCAACATTATTGGTTTTCAAAAAATTATACAGTGAACACAGCAGCAGTCATTAGTGGCACTACATGTACCAGTGTTTGACACCCAGACGTCCCACTGTGGTCTCTAGCCAATTGTACATGCCAATTGTGGCAGCTTTGGAAACGTGTAATATCCAATCTACCATAAGTTTTGGGGGGTTTTTAGCTCAGGCATTTATTGTTATTTTGTGCCATTGTAAAATAGACCATGTTCTGTGAAGATAAACACTGCTAATTAATCGAGAAACTGTGGTTATTGCCCTTTGTGGTCAGGTAAACTTAAGGCTCAAATCCATGCATTATGCTTGAATGAGTGCGTGCTATCGAACCTGGTGATAGGGCCTGTTGAATGCTATTTAAATTATTCAAATCAATCGTGACATTCGCAGTTTAAACAAAACAGCCAGACAAAGCAATGTCCATATGATAATGTAATAGTATATTACAGTGAAACCTGTCTATAAATACCACTCTAGGGGAAAACAATCTTTATAGACAGGTGGCTTTTCTATGCACTTAGACAAAATATATATATCACAATGCGCAGTGTTTGTTTATATCGTACATTAGACACAGTACGCATTGTTTTGAATGTTTATTCCTTTCATGTGACTGTGGTGAATTGTACAGAACATCAGGCATTTTATTTGGTGTTGAAGAAGAAAAGAAGTTTATCTCAGTGTAACAAAAACAGTGTTTTGTCATGTGATTTCTCTGTGTGGTCTCTATGAGCAGGTGGTCTCTATGAGCAGGTGGTCTCTATGAGCAGGTGGTCTCTATGAGCAGGTGGTCTCCTATGAGCAGGTGGTCTCTATGAGCAGGTGGTCTCTATGAGCAGGTGGTCCCCCTATGAGCAGGTGGTCTCTATGAGCAGGTGGTCTCTATGAGCAGGTGGTCTCTATGAGCAGGTGGTCTCTATGAGCAGGTGGTCTTTCTGTACTTGTGGTTGCTGAGACAGGGTTTGAATGTAGTACACTTCACAAAGTGAAAGTAAGCATAAATATAGGAGCCAGTAATCAAATTCTTCATTAGGAAAGCATTTTTTGAACAAGTTCTCAATATGAACATTACTTGGGTCGAATCGGACTTGAGATACCGTAAGGACCACAAATCATGCAACACTACATGTACATGTAGGTCTTTACATGTAGGTTAATAACATATGTTCATCATCATATAAGGTGGTCATGGTAACTGCCTTTGGTGCTTTCTATGTGTAGGCCTACTAGTACAATAGAATGTACTCTCTTCTGCCCTGTGTCTTCCTAGATGGATCACTTTTCCTAGATGGATGAATGGAGACCGAAGACTGCTCATACTTCTCCGGTGGAACCAATCACTTCATTGTCTTCGTTTTTTCACTCTGCTCTGAGATATTTGCCTTTTATGCTAATCTCTAAAATGAAGACAGTGGTTGGTTATACCAGGGAGTTCATTTTAACGATTCACCATCCTTCCAAATGATAAGGGAAGCCCTCTCTCACTTGGAATGTCCTGGATTTGAGGAAAATTTGCCTACCATAAGGAAGGGTTTCATTGCTTCTTGGAAACATACTGCATACAGTATGCTACATACTGCATTATCATAATAATTTCTGGACTATAACGTACAGATTAGTACATCTCTGCCAATAGTCGCTTTGACAGTGAGTCATTTTCATGTCTGTACTGATAAACTACTACATCTATATCTACCTGTACATGTACATATGTATTAGATAGGGAGGCAAAATAATGAATGCATAAAGTCATGGGTATGTGCGCCCTTGTAGTAAAAGGATTAGCATAGATTGAGTCAAGAGTTAGGAAGATAATATGGTTTTAATTTGGTCAACTGTCTACGGGAATGAGATTAGAAGGGAATTATAGGAGCTACCACCTGAGGTTGTGATGAGTCGTCCTAAAAGCAACATCTGACCAGCTACTGTCACGGTCATTCTTACTGACCTCGGTGACCTACATGTACACATGCGTACACATACATACATGATTGTATTGCTGTCTGGATCAATTGATATTATACACAGAAAATAATGTAAATTTATTTTAGTATAGGCCAGGTTTGTTTGGCAAGTATGCTTGCCAAACAGTACCTCAAGACACATTCTTGATAAGATCAAGTCCTGATGCATATTTTCGATGCTGTGAGCATTCATATATATCACAGATTAGCATATTTCACCCATGGCAGAGAAATTACCGTGTTTCAACTAAGTGAAAAACAAAGAAACATCCATACTTTAAAACTATCCAGTGTGTCATAAAGGAACCTTAGAAATCTGATGATTGCAAGTCTGCTGTACTACTCTACAACTACTAGACCCGAAACGAGTAGTAAGCAGTGCCATGCAGATGACATCATTCAGAGGCTGCGGAGGATACATACACCGTGACATGGTTGCAATAATGGAGTGATTGTCAGCATTCACACATAATGCAATCGCACACATGTACATGTACCATGCACAATTTTATTTGTTGCTTAGTGTACACATGGAGAAACTTGTACCGGTATAAACTTTGAAGAAGTTTAACTAAAATTATGTAAATGCTACGGTATAAGAAAGACCCTAATCTATTACATCAGCTAATATTGTAAATGTCCAAAAAAAAATCTTTGAACAAACAGTCACATTTTTTATCAAAAATGGCCATATCTCTAACATTCTTTGACCAATGATAGCCAAAATGTCTCAGTAAGTACTGATTTTATGAAAATTTACAAAAATCCTTCTCTCACATTCTTTAACTGATGGCAACCTAACTTGGTTAAATACATAATGGTCCCAGTCTCATTCATACTGCACAGATTTTGGCCTATGGTCACCTGTTGACCGGTCATTTTATCATGTGAGGATTTAAAAAAAAATGCTGCATCTCACCCCTTTCTTTTTATGCCAAAATTACAAACAATGGTCACTTACATGTAGTGGTCATTTTATGAACAAAATTAAAATGTAAAACCTACCCTAAGGAAAAAAGGGGTGAATATTAGCTGATTAGTGTGCTTGTTAAGCATATTCACT
>JAVCKS010000030.1:571551-598747 GCA_032273685.1 Pteraster tesselatus | reverse complement strand
TTATCACTTCAGGAATGCACCCAAGCAGCAGGCAATGTCACTCTTCGAGGCTTTGATAAGGTCAAAGTTCAAATTACCGCTGAGACATCTAACATTCAGCATCAACGTCTACGACTAAAACTGGTGCAACCTAAGGTAAACCATGCAGGCAATATAACCAACTACTTATAAATTAGAAGTTTCAGCCATTTTCCCACTCATTTCCCAGTCACATTACTTGGTAGGTAATGTTTGCTCTGTGAGATGAGGAAACATGAACAATGTCAGTGCAGTCTCTCCTAAAAGCAGTACTAATGTACAACTACAAGTGTGATATTTGCACAATCCTAGTAAGTGCCCCCCCCCCATGTTTCCTGAGATACATGCACTATGTACAGCATATTATGAGTGATACGTGTGATTAGTGGAAGTGAAATCTGTAGGAATGCATACCTTTGTAATGACTTAATTGCAGGAGGTGTGAGCTGAATAGTGGGAAAGATGGATTGAGCGCCGGAATGGTTGGGGGATGGATTGAGCGGAGTGAACGGTGGGGGATGGATTGAGCGGAGTGAACGGTGGGGGATGGATTAAGCGCCGGAATGGTTGGGGAAAGGATCGAGTGGATCAAAGGGTGGGTTGAGCGCCAGAATGGTTGAGGGATGGATCGAGCTGAGTGAAGGGTGGGAGGGGAAGAATTGAGCGCCGGAATGGTTGGGGGATGGATCTCGAGCGGAGTGATAGGTGGGGGAGGGGGATGGATTGAGCGGTGTGATGAGTAGGGTGGATTGAGCCAAGTAGTGAGTGGGGTGGATTGAGCGGAGTGGAAATAGATTGAGCCAAGCCGTGAGCCTGGTGGATTGAGCCGTGTGGTGGGTGGAATAGAATGAACCAAATCGCTTTTGGGGAAATTGAACCACTTTGTTTATGCAATTACTCAGGAAATAACCATGGTTGTTTTAGGACTATTTTCTAGGATTACAATGTATATTGCCAATACTACATGTATGACAAGTGTGCTTGGTTTTAATATATGACATGTGCGCGCAGCTAGCATAAGATAAGATATTTTGTTTGCACCCCACCCCCAAACTCAACCTCAAAAACAGATACTGGCACTGATATTTGGGTAACATTTTGTAATGGACTGTCACATACATACTGGTCAGTTTTTGTACTGACTGAATAGAATAGTTGAACCACTAACTCTAAGAGTTTTTGAAGTACAGCAGACAGAAAAGGATGTCACTGTTTCGATTGGGTAAGGCTTTCGAAAGGCTTTCGAAATTTACCCAATCGAAACAGTGCTATCCTATTGCGTCCGTCTTACTTCAAAAGGGCTATTTATGCGAGATATCGCAGAGCTTTGATTTATCCATAACTACATTCTCTGTTTAATTTACTAGATTCCAGGATTCAGTGTGGATTCACAGCCCGAGTTAACTGAAGAAACGAAACTTCCCCCAGCCAAGAAATTAAAAAAGTGAAGAGGCCATTTATTGTTACGTGTCGTCAAGTCCATGGTAAGCAACTACTTCTGTAATTATTTGGTAAAAGACTTAGAGAGATCAATCATATTACCAAAAACCATTTATCCTTATTATTCTGGTTTGTTAACAACTCCGACTTATATAGCAGTCAAATAGGCAGATCACATTATAAACATTAAAAGTACACGTCCAATTAACGTATCGACGATAATTAGACTATAATACCACTGTGCCAGGTTCACAGAACACTGCGAGCTATGCAATAACGCGAGGAATTTACAGTGATAGCTGGAGTGAGTTAAATGCATAATTGACGAGCCTATTTCATTAGGGAAGAGGACTGTTATAAAAATGAGTTAATCAGTCCTACCTAGAAATTCTACTGTGCAAACCCTACAGTACGATTGGGCGTTTTATATATTCATTAAACCTGATACAGTGACAAATCACCCTCCATTGCACTCTCGAATCAAAAGATAAGCAAAATGGTTACCTACCCTTTATAGCAGTTTGAAGGTTGTGGTGTTTAAAAGTCCAACTTCAGATTGAATTTATTATCGTATCTTCTTCGGTGTATCATCTCTCTGCAGACTTCCAGAGGGACTCTAAGACGCCGTAGATAAGACAATGGCACTAGCAGCAAGAAATGGTCTTCAGTTCAGTCTGGCTGAAGGATTAACTTGGCCTGTATCCATATTTTATATCTCCAGTGTATTTTAACTGGTCAATTGAAAATAAGTCTGAAGATGTTTGTATATTTTGTGTTTCATTATTGTATATGCTGTGTCTGGTCATTGATGGATTGACACAGCTCAGGTGACAAAGCATACACAGCGTTTAATAATGAAGAAACATCATACAGAAGAATGGGACACAAATCAATTATTTTTCTGCAAAATAGTTTTTATACAACAATGTGTGAATGTATTGAATTTGTGTTAATAGTAAAGTTTTCAATGACAAATTGGTTAAAAGTGGTCTAAATGGTACAAGTTAGGGACCTTTTGGTTTTAGAAGCCTTCCATGCTTGTTCAATAACATGCCTAGCGTGTCATAGCAACCCTTTGGAAGTCAGTGATAGCCCCATGCATCTACTAAATCAGGTTAAGCCAGCAGGATATTTCTTGCTGTACCACTGTCTGAAGTCTTGAACCGTTTCGGTACATAATTGCTGGGCACCGTTCAATGCCTATACTGAAGTCAATACGAGTGTGAATAAAGTGTATACATGAACAAACTTCAAGTCATGGTTTCTCAGTTTTCTTGTTAATATGAGAAAATGTTGTACAAACATTGTTGGGAATAGTAAAATCTTTCAAGGGTACCCTTTACAGTAACAATTTGGGCTAGTTTTTTTTTTCTGGGTAAATTTTGAATTTCTTTTACCACGTCATATTCGTCGTCGCTTAATAAAGATAAACCGTCACTTTCATTGTCTTCATTGGAAAGTTTTAGGTCACGTAGTCTTCTACACCAGTTAAAAATGACCCTATTGTGTAAACACCAAGGCGTTCTGCAGGACCGAAAGGGGTAATCAGCAATCCAGGAAATGCTGCATAATTTCTTGATGAATTTGGAGGTGTACAGACAACAAATTTGTAGTTGATATACAATCAAGTCCAGACATCAGTTAAGTTGCATTTGAAACATTGACATGAAAAACCCCACCCACCAAGCTTTTAAGGAAAACAGCTACCATTTTTAGCTCAAAGATCAACACTGCCATAGGTGTACTACAGTGCTGCTAATTATTTTCTACAAAGCTGGCTCTCTCCACTCAAATATCTGGTAGTGCACAATGGTTAACTACCAGTGTTAGTTGTCAAGTACATATTAACTTGACTAAAATTATGGCCAATGAGGGTGTGTAAACTAGCCATTTCTTAAGATTCTGTAAAAGCTTGGCACACAGCTGTTCAAGGGTACATTTGACTGCAAGTCCCCTTCAACCATAATCAGCAGGAAGCATTTATAGATTTGGTTTACAAAAAGTTGATGAATATTAAAGGCATCAAGCATGGATTCAAGTTATCGCCAATGTATCTTGTCGAAAACAAGAGCTTATTCATGCCTAAAAACCTAGTCTGGCTCATCCAGATTTTACGGTAATCATGTTTGGAACTTTTTGTATACCTGCGCATCTAGGAGTGTAACACTAAAAACACACATGTAAACTCAGAATATTTTATCGAAAATTTATTTTTAAACTCAATAAACAGTAAATATAGCTGCAAAATTTCCCCAGTGGGATATTAACACAGAACATTTGTTAAACAGCAAGCTGCTGGGTTCTAAGCAAGTGTAAACTTCCGTAGGTTGGAACCTAGCCAAGTCGAACTTTGTTACAAATATCAGAGCCATGACATTCTAGTTTGCAAATCATTACAATAGAGATTGTAAAATACGAGTCACAATTCACTAGGATAGTACGGCGTCATGATCAGAATGTTGATATATCAAGCTTTGATTTTACACAAGTTCAGATAGCAAATATTCCATGTACATATATAGAAAGTTAAGCACTTGACATGTTTGGAAGACCACTACATTGTTCAGCTATTTATAATCTGGACGATGGAGTAGAAGGTTCCACAGAGGAGACACGTTTGATGGTACTCATACTGTCAACAGCTGGTCTTGCTGATCCATGCTGCTCCCACACGATGAGGCTCCTAAACATGGCATTTCTCCATTCTCATTGAGGCTTATGGCATATAAAATGTTATCTAATTGTCTATCAAGTGAGTCACTACAGCTCTAGCTTCTGTACGAGTAAGGCAACTATAATCTTAGTACCAGTAACTTGCCATTTAATCACAAGATAAAATATACAATGAACTTAACAGCAATCAAATGGCAAGGCACAAAAATTCCCCAAAATAGGAAACAAATTACAGTGTACAGTTGATTCTTTGTACGTAAAAAGCCATTATTTGAAATGAGCAGGTAATCTTTGGGATTTCTTCAACACTTTGGAAAGTGTACACTTTACATGTAGTTTAAACAATTCAGGCTTGAAACAAGGCAATGGTACTAATGTATGCATTTGTATTCAGATTTACGGATACTATCCATTAAGTGACATTACACAGGGGAAATGGACCTAGAAAGCACAGTCAAGGCTTAATTGTGCAATGGATCACTTTATACAATCTATACATTCAATATCTACATACAATTGCTTAATTGCTTAATTGAGTTAATTGCTTAATACAAAAATCCATTGGTTATTTACCCCATATCCAAGTTTTGAAAGAATAATGTGGACCCTTGAACCAACATGTCAAATCTAGACACTAGCAGCTTAGGGGGAAAAAAAACAAGAGCTAACTACAGGTACATGTTATAAGCCAATTGAGAATGCCATGTTAGGTTGACTTTTCTTGTTCAATTGCTGAAAAGGAAATGGTTTTATGAAGTAAGGCATGATTTGTAACTGAGATACAATAACAGCGTAGCAACAGAGCCTGGTTTCCACACGGATGCCAGTACATGTACATGCATATAGATATGCTTCTACACTCTTGCAGTGGAAACCTGGCTTTAGATTTTAAGGTTAAATGTAAAAACGGTTCTATTGCCTCAACCAGGACCATATTGTAATACAGGTTCTCCCATGTAGCTGCATTTAAAATTACTATATTTTAATATACATAAAAGTATATACAAATTGAGGGGTCAGCAACAAAGATAAAGCTTTTTGGTAAAAATATTTCGGTATCAATTCAGAAATATTGACGATATTAGGTTAGGTGTGTTTCACTGACCCCTTCAAATATACTCCAGAAACAGCAGTACATTATGAGTTAGGCAAACAAACACTTACTGGCTTTGGTTGGAAGGGGGTTCTTTTCTTGAGTATTAGTTTTCTTGAGCTTGCCTTTGTCGAAGGTTTCAACGGCCGAGACATCTGGTTTGTCGCCCATTTTGATGAATTGCTGTCAAAAAAGATAAAACTAAGCTTGTTAAGCCTAGAAACAGAATTATGACAATCATCTTCCCCTATCTAGAAACAGAGATTACTATTCTTCACAAGCATCAGTTCATGGTAGGGCTAGATCATGGGTGATTGGTTTATGGATGGGATGAAGTCTACTAAAGTTACTGAAATGAATAAATCTGTGTTAGGCCAGATTAAAAATAAAAGTTGTTGAGTGTCCCCGCCCGACCCTACAAAACATGCCCGACAAATTTTTTTTATTTTTAATTTTTAACAAAATTTAAAAGTATCTTTTTGGTGCTGTTAAGCAGCGCATGTGCATTGCGACGTTTTTCGCTGGCTTTTGAGAGTTTTGGCCTCAGTTTTGAAGGATGCCTAGTATTGTAAAGAAATACAACAATTTTGATAAGAAAGTAGTCTTTATTTTATATTTTTACAAAACAAAATGCCCGCCCGCCCTACCCGAACTTAAAAAAAGAAAAGAAAAGGATGCTCAACAACTTTTTATCTGGCCTTATCTACACAGTAGGGCCCATGTCCATGTCCTTTCTGTATAATTGTGTAAAGACTTTCTAAAAGAATATTTGCTTGCTTTGTGAACATTTTATCTCCTCTGTACCAACCATAACCATGTCACAGTTTGATGTAGTGGTGTAATTTAAGTGATTATCAATACATTTTTAAAAGTGTGGCAGAGGGAAGAAAAACCAAAATGTATATTTCAGTAGCCTAAATTTAACAAGAAAATGCTCTAATGACTGAACTGGCTCCAGAATCAAATAAACCTAAAGTAAAAGATGACCAATTAAGTACTACGCCTAAATCCAGTAGGCCCTAACAAGATTTCTGCTCTAAAGCCAAGAGAAAAAAACAAGTTACTGGTAGACCTACTAGATATGGTTGAGGCCAATCACTACAATTACAAGTACTTTCCTTGTTCTCCCCCCCCCAACATTCAATAATAATAAACGAAGCCACAAATTCAATGCAAAAAATGTGATAAGTTTTAAACTACTAGCTGTACTAGTACAGCCTATTTGATAATTATCAATTCAAATATTGTATACTCTAGCCTACCAAGTACCAGTACCACACAGGTTATATAATTATACATCTAAGAACCGGGAATAGGCAGATAATTAGGAGCCTAGGTCCACACGCCTATAAACTTGCAAGATAAATTGCACCTGTAGCCTCTATGCCCTAGCTAGTACAATGCCATTATCCCATGTTGTTTATTGTACAGAAGGCTTAGTGCATAATTAATGCGGTCGAGCTGTCCATTTATTACGACATAAACAAACGTTACTCTCCTAGGCCTGCACTGGAGTGAGCGAGCGAGCCTAGGCCCAAGATCACCTCAACAAATTGAAGGTGGACAACGCCCTTCATGTCCCAACGCGTCAACTCAGACATAGGGGGGCTAGCTCCATGGAAGCTTCTAAATCAAAGCCTTTAAAAAAAATAAGCTGGTCTCGCTAAATGTTACAGAACACCATGGGCTTATGGCATAGTTTAGGCCTATTCCACAAAATTGAATTGTAAGTCCATGTGGCAATAGGCAAGAATGCAATTACATATACCTACCTGGTGTTTTTTTGCAGATACAGAAACGTTTACACTAGTCCTTTCTCTGACGGCTCAAACAACTTGTGATTCTATCGAGGACAGCGTTTGCAGTTTTGTTATTTAATTTTCTATTCTACTAATTGGGCGCTGGCTTGTTGCGCGCGCAAGTAAGTAACACTGCTCGTTATTTTATTCATCCGCCGCTGCAGGCTCAGTCAGGGTGCGGTGTTTGTGTATGCACACGTGGGCATGTACAATGAATGTGTAAAAATATACAGTACACTGTACACATACAGTATACCATGCATTGACGTACAGTATGCATAGCCAGCATACAGTACATTGACGTACACTCTCTTGCGCCGCATGGCGGCGCAAGATAGGTAACTTGGGAGAAAGGGTGAAATCATAATGGGCGGCAGAGGACGCCATTTAAGCAAGCAGGCAAGCTGAGCGCGGCAAATTAAAAGAAGTAAAGTTGTCCGAACTTGGTTTTCGTCTGACTCTAGCTAGCTCTGAGCTGCTACAGCGCTAGCGCGGCTGCGCTTCGCTGATGCTGCTAAATGCTATAGTTGTTACAACACATCAACTCACTGTTCGGCGATTTACTGCAAACATTTCGCAGAAAAACGGAGTTGTCGTTTTTTCCGATATCCTAAGAATAAAGAAAGGTAGGCCTAATTTGAGTTAGATTTCAAAAATTCAACTTACAAAATTCAACTTATAGTATAGGCCTATGTCACACATTATATTTTTGTCTGTTGTCCTACTTTGTTATATAGGCCACTAGCCGGCCTAGGCCATTATTTTTTGCTATTGTTCGTTCGCTTGTTTGTGTTTATATTATTTTGAATTGTTTAGGCTATAACTGCGCTGACACTGCTGTTTGTTAGTTTAGTCTGTACTCAGGCCAGTGTACTATATACTATAGTACTAGTACTAGGGATGTCAAAATAATGGTGATACTGACAATGTGCACACATATACATTCATAGAGACTTAAAAATATGACCATGATTTGGCGAGGCCCTCTAGGTAAATTTGATTGGAGCGTCGTACAAATGCCTATGGTTTTGGAGATACGATTGATACAAAATTAAAAATCATTCATGCGAACACGTCGTAATTCACTCCTACTGAGTAAAATACGATTACTATGTGATTCTTAGTGCTTTGTGTTAATGGAACAAGAATTCAGTTTTTAGTATTTTGTGTTCTTTCTCGGCATAGGCGCGTGCTATTCCAGGAATTAGATCATCGTTCATCCGGGTATTTTGTGGAAGTGCTTGCTCAAAATTATGGCGCCCATAAGAATTTCAACGTGCTGCACGCATATCGCGCGCAGTAGTTACCTATAATCCTGCGCCACTACGGGCGAAGTGAAACTGTTCCCAAGGTTACCGTTCCCAAATTGTTTTATGGAACCACATTTGGGCGGGAAATTATATGGTAATAAAACTAACCAATCAAATACCATTTCGCACTTTTCTGGTTGACAGCCACAGGTAATTACCATCACATTTGTTTCCTAGAAATATTTACTCCCAAAATCAACGATGTTTTAAAAGCAAAAACCAATTTTTTTTGTTTACATCATATTAACATTTTGTTCGGCATATTATGAACCTCGTTCAATTTATCCCGCCCACCACTCAAACCACCAGTCCCCCAACCATTTTGGTTCATTCCACCCTGCCCTCCACATGGCTCGTTCCACCTCCCCCAACCAATTATGTGTGATATCACCAAACTTTGATTTATTAGCTGTTTTCTATAATTGTATTCTTTGTTTAATCATTATTCACGGACCCAGTGTGCATTACCAGCCCGAGTTAACTAAAGAAATTAAAGTGAATGGGCCATTCACCTAAAACCATTTATCACAGGTTTTCCCGGCAAATGTATTACAAAATGCATTCAATTTCGTTTGAAAAGGTAATTAAATGTCATCACTGGCATTAACTGGCCAAATTACATAATAATGTAATTGTATGATTGTATCAGGATTCAGGAAGAACGGAATTAAGTGGTGAGGGAAACCCCACGAGGTTGGGCAGGGACCAAAAAACCAGTTCACATGTAATTGGCACCAACGGGGTTGAACCTGGCACATGCATAGGCGAAGGCGATTTGTTTATAAAGGCAGATAATCTTAGGAGAGTTCATTTGAAAAGTAATTCTGTGTTATAACTAAGTAGAACCAAATTGAATGCAGACACATCTACCCAAGAACTAAAGTGCCAGTAAAACAACTATTGCTAGCTTCCTCAAATAAACAAGCCATAACTCATGTCTCAGTTTGATTTTATCAATTGTGGATAGGTAGCATGAAATTCAACTTAAGGGCGATGAAAGGGTATTATTGAATGTCCATAAACGAAATAGAATGACCAAGATGAACTAAAGGTCATAATAGTTTTACATCAGAGCGAATGGCAATTTGGCGTTTTTTTATGACAGGTATCTAAGTCTGTTTACAGACAGTTCCCAAGTATAACGCTAAAAACACACAAACTCAATAATTTCAACAATTTATTTGTAAACTCAACAGTAAATATAGCTGCAAATTTTTCCCGAAGTGGGATATTAACACAGAACGTTTGTTAAACAGCATAAAGCTGGGTTCAGCAACTTCTAAGCAAGTGTAAATTTCTGTACATGTACATTGGAACCTAATTAAGTCGAGCTTTGTTACAAATATCAGTACATGACATTCTAGTTTGCAAATCATTCATTACAATAGAGATTGTAAAACACGAGCCATAATTCATCAGGGAAATACGCTAGTCTGTAACCCTGAAACAGGATTGTACAGCTTTATGATCAGAATGTTGAAATCAAGCGTTGATTTTACACAAGTTTAGATTGCAAATGTCCAATGTACATATATAGAAAGTTAAGCAGTTGACATGTGTTTGTATATTGTAAATACACACATTATTGGAAGACCACTACGTTGTTCAGCCGTTTTTAATCTTGATGATGGAGTAGATGAGAAGGTTCCACAGAGGAGACAAGTTTAATGGTACTGTCAACAGCTGGTCTTGCTGATCCATCACGATGAGGCTCCTAAACATGGCATTTCTCCATTCTCATTGAGGCTTATGGCATATAAAATGTTAACTAATTGTCTATCAAGTGAGTCAATACAGTTCTGGCTACTGTTCAAATAAAGCAACTACTAATCTTAGTACCAGTAACTTGCCATTTGATCACAAGATAAAATATACAATGAACTTAACAGCAATCAAATGGCAAGGCACAACGATCCCCAAAATAGGAAACAGGTTACAATGTGCAGTTGATTCTTGTATGTAAAAAGGCATTATTCAAAATGAGCAGGTAATCTTTGGAATTTCAACACTTCGGAAATGTAGTCTTTACATGTAGTTTAAACAATGCTAATTGTGTGCACAAGTAAAAATGCATTTGTATTAAGATTTACGGATACTATCCATTAGGTGACATTACATAGGGGAAATGAACCTAGAAAGCACAGCCAATGCTTGATTGTGAAATAGTTCACTTTACATAATGTGAACATTCAATATCTACATACAATTGCTTTGCCTAATAAAAAAAATATGTTGCTTATTTACCCTATTCCATTTTATCCTGTATTATTTATCTAAGTTATGAAACAACAATGTGGACCCTTGAACCAACAGGTCAAATCTAAACACTAGCAGCTTAAGGGGGGGGGGGAACAAGAGCTAACTACAGGTACATGTTATAAGCCAATTGAGAATGCCATGTTAGGATGACTTTTCTTGGGCAATTGCTGAAAAGGAAATGGTTTTATGAAGGAATGCATGATTTCCACTTGAGATACAACAGCATAGCGACAGTACTTCTCACTTTCATCTCAAGTGGAAACCTGAGTGGCTTTAGATATTAAGGTTAAATGGAAAAATGGTTCTATTGCCTCAACCAGGACCATATTGTATTACAGGTTCTCCCAAGTAGCTGCATTTAAAATAACTATTTTATTGCAATTTGTTTAATAATTGAAATTTGATATTAAAATTCTAATGGTCTGTGTTTGTGGAGGGTGCTGTTGCTGAAATGCAGTAAAGCTGTTTGCACGTGTGCATGTTCCTCAGTCTTATGCAGAGACCGAAACCCAGTAGAACTGGTAAAGTTCTCCACTTTGTGTATTATACCGTACATCATCTAAGAGTGCTAGCACTAGCAAAATGCTGTCAACTGTTTCGATACCTGTGAATGGGCTGTACAAGGTCTTGTGCTCAATGATTTACCTCTAGGAATACCAAATTATAGAGCCATTTGTCACAGCTAAACATTGTATAGAGCCTGTTGGACTATACACATTGAGGGGTCAGGAAAAAAGATAAAAAACTTGGGCAAAACGATTTGAGTATCAATTCAGAACAAATATATGCTCTGGTAAAAAAAAAACGCCTTGCAATATTGAGTAAAGTCTTTGTTTCACGGACCCCTGAAAAATGCACTTCAGAAACAGAAGTAGGCCTACACCGACTTGGGCATATGTTGCAAAAACTTGAAAAAGGCAAAAGTAGCCCCCTATGCTGGAAATTCAAAAAATATATTTCAATTAAACAAAAACCCTAATAATAATTATAGGCCAGTATGTATGCCTACAATCATACATGTATACAGCCATAGAGGATATTAACATTAACAATCATGAATAGTGTCATTATAACTTAGATGAGCAAACCCTATTCCCCGCCCGCCATTTTGAATTCCCAACACTTTAGCCTAGTTTACGACTAGGCCTACCAGCAAACACTTACTGTCTTTGGTCGGGAGGGTGTTCTTTTCCTGAGTTTCAGTTTTCTTCAGCTGGCCTTTGTCAAAGCTTTCAACTGCCGAGACATCTGGTTTGTCACCCATCTTTATAAATTGCTGTCCAAAAAAAAATACTACACTTAGCATGCTTAGTATCAATGCCAATAAGGAATAAGGCTAAAGTATAGGGCCTAGGGGCTATTTGGCCTCAAAATAAGATTATAAAGATCATCTTTCCTACATCTCGAAAAGGAGGATTACGCCTCTCCTTTACAAGCATGCATCGGTTCATGGTGGGGTAGGCCCTAGGGCTAGGCCTAGTTCATGGATGGGATTAAAGTTTACTTAAATAGGCCTAAATAAGTTTTACCTAGGACTACACAGTCTAGGGCCTGTTAATGCTTCACCCCTTCTGCCCAACATTTAAAAATGCGAATTTGTAAATTGTACCAACCATGCAATTTGCATGCACTTAGTTATTTATAACCAATCAATAATTGCAAGAACCATCACCACAACTTCACAAGAATGCACTGCACATTGCACATCCAATTTCTGACATTGTCATTGACACTACACTACAGTGATGTAAGAAACCGTTGTGTGATGTAGGCATAGGCCTATGGCTAGGCCTACCCCGCAACTCCTCATTATTTGGTGTAGTGAGTAGTCATGGACATTAGTGTAATGATGTGGTATTCTTGTTGTGGGCCCCTAATTCATACCATTTTAAAACTAGAGTAAAGTGAAGGCTAGGTAGGCCTAGGCCTAGGCCTAGACTAGGTAGGCCCACAAGGAAATCTTTTTGAAAAGGGGCGTGGTTGCGGGGTAGGCATATTCTGCAATTTGTCAACTTTCATTTATTCACAGATTATGTGGTAGCAAGCTAGGGACGAAAAACCAATAGGACCTAGGCCCTATTACGGCCTACAAAAACTTAAAAAGCAATTCATCCGAGTGAAGGACACCTCGCAAAAGCAACTCGCGAGAGCCCATAAAAAGCTAAGCTGCCTCGCTAAATGTTACAAAACCACCATAGGCTTAGGACATAGTAAGCCATTCCACAAATTTTAATACGAACAGAATAAATTTTAGGTCTGATATGCAAGATTGCAATTACCTACCTGGCGGGTTTTCTTTTTGCAGATTACAAAAGTTCACAGTCTTTCTCTGACGGCTCAAGCAACGTGTGTGAATTAACGACGCGAACGTTTGCAGCTTTTATATTTGATTTTCTAGCAACTTAATTGGCCACTGGCTTGTTTGCGCGCGCAAGTTATATCACTATGATACATATTTTATTCATCCGCATGAGTCCAGTGCCGACCGCCCAGCGAATTTGTTTTCCTACGAATGTTTCCCGAATAATGAATGGTCGACGTCGCGGAGAAAGTTATGGGGCCGTATCGTCATTTCGACCTATGACCTTTTAAAATTTATTTGTGGCATTTCGTAATTAGGCGGTATTGTTTCAAATATTTGTTCACAATTATGTTTTAACAAATACAAATAATTGTGGTTTGAGTAACTAGCTTGTCCCTTAACGGCGGAGTCGAGCGGGGGGGGGGGGGTTGGGGGAGGGGTAGGTTAGGGGTGGGTACAGAGGGGTAGGTATAGAGGGGTTGGGGAGGGGTGGTGGCAGGGCTAGGGGTTGGGGAGGATGGGGTCCCTACCATGCACCGTCCCATGTTATGGTGGTAGCACCCATAGAAATGGGATGTCTATGGTAGCACCCCTTTCCTCTCCCCCACCCCACACCTACCTCTCCTACCCCTATCCCTCCCCTACGCCTTCCCTCTCACTGGCGGATCCAGTCTGATTAAAATACAGAAATACAAAAAGAAGCTCTCCTAACCCTATACCCATCTCCTCTTCAACGCTCTGTTGTCCTACCCATCTCCTGTTGTTAAAATGGACACCATTGATGAAAAAAGAGGACGGCGCTGATTAATCGGAATTTATTGATCAAGTTCGTAGGAATAAACATTTAGCGACCGGTCGCCAGCTAACATTATCATACCCAGATGTTGACACCATAAAACATTTTGAAAATATTTCATACGTAAATATTACTATTGTAAACAAAATGTAATTTATCGTAGTAAAAAATACAACATTATTTATCGTGTCGTAAAAAAACATAGTCGAGAAAAAAACTAGTCGAGATTGAAACCGCATAGTCGAGAAAAAAACCTCGTCAAGATTGAAACCGGAAAATTTGAAAATGTATACCCCCTTTGGCGGAAGTCAGGTGGCACAGCCGCACTTTCCTCGCCTTCGTCACTGGAAAACCTGGATTCGAATCCGGGGGCTGACATGCCAATTGGGGTTTCGGTCCCGCCATGACTTCGTGCATTTCCCGCAGTTTTCGGGACTTATACCTCCCACCATAGACATACTATATAGTATGTCTATGCCTCCCGCCACTAAAAATGTAACTTATTCTCCTCTACCTAGTGTCAGAAAAAGCATCGGGCGTAAAACCTCTGCCACTTAAATTAATATGCGGACCATTGATTCGCTGTGGCGACCCCTAATAACATGAGAGCAAACAGAACTTGGAAACTTTCGTGTGAAAACCAACCCCTTGAGGATTCTGTATGGTCTTTGGAGGTAGAATTGCATCGGTAGTACCAAATCCAAACGCCGCCCCAAAACAGACACCAAAACGACAACAATAAGACGTCATACGTCCTTGTTCTAAATTCTCTTTTTTTTTTAACGTCCAATTCAACAAACAGAGATTATGGATCTATGTTTTCCTAACACGTATACGCCCATGACTACTGAGTACAAGTGTAGTACTAAAACCGAACTTTGATTGATTTGCATAAAAATACATCACGCGCCGGCTGCTATCACGCGCCGGCGCGGCCGGCCGACGGCCCCAGCGCGCGCAATAAGCGCAGCAGCCAGGGGGCTAGCTGGCACCACACATATAATTATACATAAAAGGGCTGGGCCGATTAGCCGGTATCACGTGACGTAGGATGCGGGCGCGTTCTTTGTGCATTATTATGCGTTATTATGGGGATTGCACGTACATGTACCATGGATTTATTTTATACGCACGCGCTCATCAACATATTCATTACGTCATTGAATACTGCGCAGGCTGTTGACGCTGCTGCGCTTGCGCTTGCGTTTCACAATCACAAGAACAGTGCAAAACTGTGATGCGAAGTCGCCATTTCGTTTTTGATAGAATTTTGATACTCAATTCTCAAACTCGTTTAACAGAATTTGTTTCCTATGTTTGAGAAAATGGGAGAGCCGACTTCAACGACTGGAACAGGTTTGTTTTAACATGGAGACCTCCAAGGTTTAAAAAAAGTCTGTCTAGGCCTATGCTGTGCATTTGTTTGTTCTAACTTCTATGTTCTAATCCTTAGCTTTACTGTAGCCAGCTGTGTATCACTGTATGCCTGTTGTGTTTTTGTCCACTCGCCTTTTTGGTCAAACGCCTAGCCATAGGCTAGGACTAGGTCGCCATTTACATTATTTTACGCATGGAATGATACTGATTAGTGATAGTATTAAAAATGAAGTAACTATAGAATACAGGGCGGCTTTAAAAATGATACTTGGGAGTGATAGGTGATAAGCCTAGATATTTTGCCGTCTAGCGGCATTTTTTGATTTTCGGCTGTTTTTCCGTGTCGTCTTTCTGACCTTAATTTATAATATTTCTCAAAGAGGCAGAAATAATTGTTTTCTAAACATACATTAGCCTACACCCCTTCCCCCTCCCTGCTCTAGAACCTTGAGAAATATGCAAAAATATCACCAATGAAATATTTTATTATAATTTTAATTTAAGGATGCTAAAAATAAAGACTGTCATTGGTAGGCTTACTATGTATGTAGGCACGCTGCGATCCGTGATGTCACACGCCGTTTACGTACCGTGTACATATTTTTAAATGGAAGGCCTAGCAAAGTACGGTAGTTTATCAATCCAGCCATTTGATTGAATGAGCGAGGGGGGGTTTTCATGTCATTCAGGGGTTACATTTTCGCCATGTTTGAAACGTTTGACCAATGCACAGTGTGCGATGTTTTCAGCTTCGTGAAAATTATGGTTAAAGACGAAATTGTTTGTGGAGACTTGTTAGTATTATTCTTCATATTGTTAACATAAAAAGTGAAACAAAGCATGTCTGCCAAATATAATGTGATATGATGATTCACAAACTATTTTATCATTCACAAAACTGACAGTCGGTCACTAATTATTGTAGTGTGCACGGTGTCCCGATCCAAAATTGATGATTTCATGGGAAAGTGTGGCACAAAGATGTGTCGGAAATCTTATTTTACATATATAACTACATGTATGTACATGTATACACACACTGAATTGTTTAAAATGCTCATAAAATTTAACCATGTGCTCAATTTTGTTCAATGTGTTTCTTGTAGTTTAAGATGTGCTAATTATCTACATACATGTTTGTATTTAACTGTGTCAAACCTAAGTCTGGCAAATAGATAATACAAAATATTGATTTAAACCCATTTCAATCCTTGATAAACAGTGAGAGCACCTTTTAAACCGGAGAAATTTTGGCAAGGTGCAAAACTCCGGTTTTCGTAAATTAATTTTTTCCCAAATTTATCTGTTTAAAGTAGGGAAAATCTAAGATTAGTTATTGGTTAAGGAAGAAGTTTGGAACTTGGCTAAAACTAGTAGTAATTTAATGAGAAAAATGACACTTTTACAATTCTACCTTATCCATACGAGGCTAAAGGGCTACATTCGCACGTACTGTAAACGTGACTAGACTTTCAACTGCAAAAATAGCTGCACCGCGATACAAAATTAGCCGCACCGCGAAAGGTAAATTTAAATAAATTGTCTTTTTGTCATAAATAGATTAGACGAGTTGAAAACTTCTTCCTAGTGATTCTTAATTTCAGATTTTTCTCAGCCTACTTAAGGTACATTTGGGTAAATAAACGAAGTTAATTAGTTAAATAGTTAATTATGATTAGGAGAATTCATCCCTCAAGGGAAAACATGGCCCCAATCTGGAGAAGTTCTCCCAAAAGTGTCGGGCGATTAAAACCCTTACCTACTATTTTGGGAATCGATAAAATGAAGACAATGTCTTCACTATTTAAAACCAGGAAAGAATTAATTGTTTGTGGTTTACTCATAAAAACAATTTAATAATTTGGGGTTCCAATCACATACGGTGATTCACACGCACTGATTAAATTTAAAATTGTCTGAAGTTTACATAGTGATCGATTCCTAAGATGGTTTGCTGTGTTTAAAGGTCTGGCAGAGCTTGCCCATCGTGAATACCAAGCTGGTGATTATGAGAATGCTGAGAGACATTGTATGCAACTGTGGCAGCAGGAACCAGACAACACGGGTGTCTTACTACTACTCAGCTCCATACACTTCCAATGTCGGAAGCTTGACAGGTACGATACTGGCCGAGGCCTGGTAACTTACTCTACACAAACGGCACGATACAACCCGTTAGCTAACTCTGCAAAGTGCACAATACATTGCACCGCAAATGGGTACTCTGCGGCATGTTTGACCAAACAAAATGCTAGAAAAAAAAACCACATTGCTGGCTTGTGCTGCGCTATGTTAAAAGCCTTTATATCGTAAAATCTTGTGAATTCAAAATCAGGTAACTCGAGTCGCCATTCATCAAAATATAGTGGTGTTTTATAGTGTTTGGATTCACTTATTCTTCTTTTGTATGCTTCAATTGAAGCTAGTTGACACAGTTTTAAATCCACCAACGGTCTGCGTCTTGTGCTCATAGAACCTTGGTTACGCCCACCACATAATGCAGTGCTCGCCACATGATTGTATCAGGAAGAAGTTACGGTTTGAGTGGTGGGAGGAAAGCCCCAGAACTAGGGAAAACCCACGAGGTTAGGCAGGGACCAAAACTCCAGCTCACATGCAATTGGCAACCAGCGGGGTTTGAACCCGGGACCTACAGAGGTGAAGGCGAGAAAAGTAACACTGCGCTATCTAACCCGCCCTGGACTCGCTTCAAGGTGTATCTTACTGTTCTCTAATACAGGTCGGCCCACTTCAGCACCCTGGCCATCAAGCAGAATCCAATGTTAGCGGAGGCCTACTCCAACCTCGGGAATGTCTTCAAGGAGCGTAGTCAGCTACAAGAGGCACTTGAGAACTACAGGCACGCCGTAAGACTAAAGCCGGACTTTATTGATGGATACATCAACTTAGCCGCGGCTTTGGTTGCAGCGGGCGATATGGAAGGTGCCGTCACAGCTTACATACAGGCACTACAGTATAACCCAGTGAGTGGTTGGACTTTATTTTTTAACCTACCTGCCCCCAAAACAATAATTGTTTCTGTATAAATATAACTTGTATTAATGTTTAGAAATTAGATATTAAATTTGTCCTCATGTGGCCTATAGATGAAACAAAAAGAGCAACCTAGAGGCATATACAAAATGCGCGTACACTTTACGTGCGTAGACAATATACACTGGTAGTGTACAACATTTTTTTTTTTTACCTTGTAAACCTTGTAGCAATTTAGCCTTTTGGGCTACAAATGCATTGTTTTTAATAAACTACAAATAATAATAATGTGCGCGTGTATAATTCCCCTCCTACGAACTAACGAGAGGAAGCATGTTTATTTGCATATTTTTGTATTACTCCCCGGCTCAACCAACAATGATTTTCACGAAGCTATTATCATCGAAGCCATTACCATCCACACCATGTCACGTGTTTTGTATATTCCCCCCCCCCCCAGGATCTGTACTGTGTGCGGAGCGACCTAGGCAATCTCCTGAAGGCTCTCCATCGTCTCGATGAAGCTAAGGTAAAACAAGGAATAGCATGGCAGCACAGGGTCCCCCCTCCCACCTGATGCCACTTGGCAAACAATCATAGTAAAACCCTTAAAGGAAAACCATTCACATGTGTCTGCTTGTTCAAATTAGTTTCCTTTTTTTTCCGTTTTTCTTTTGTTACAGACTAAACTAATGGTTTTGCCGTATTCTCACTTTAGATATCTGGCTGTACTCTATCTTAAACACCGATAGATATTTCACTAGATCCATGATGATTGGCATACACTATGGTAGTGAATATTTGATGAAGAAATTTTATTTATTGGGGGTCGGGAGCGTGGGGCTTTTAACATCAGCATATTTTCTTTGTGTGGTTTTTAGTTTTGTTGTCAGTGTTTTAAATTTCATGTGAATTTATAGTAGTGCGGTTCTGATATAAAGTCTAGACATGTTTTTGGTGGTGTAGTTTGTGCAGTAGACAAGTGCAGTGGGTTCACAGGATTCTGTGCTACTTGTAGCAATTAGACAGAAAAACATAGTACAAGGCACTTTTGTTTAATTCCGCTATCAGAACTGGGTTTTGTTATGTAGAAACGATGTTTTGTCAGTAATCTTGTCAGTGCTCGTAGTATACCTGAATTGGTTTTCCTTTAGGGTTTTCTTGAAAAAAAAAAATAAAATCTTCAGTAATCTTTGTTTTTGGACGGTGAAAAATCAATAAAGTGCAAGTTTCGTGGTTGGGTCCAACCAGTGAGGTGCAGCGTTTCCGTCCAGCGTAGCGGCAGTGCTTTGCGCTTCTGTCGGGCGTAGTGGCGCTGTTTTATGGCACGCTGCTCCGTCGCTTTGCGTTAATCTGTCGCCAACCTCCAAAGCAAGCTCCTTGGTTTGGATGTTGGCGTTGAGCAAGCGCTGACGTTCGTTGCGTAGGGGTATACAAGTTTGCCTGTGACTATGCAATGCAACAATGCAAACCAGATGCCAGTGGTGCGATGGATTACATTGCTGCATTGCTGTCTAATCAGCCAATCTTGCCTGCTGCGAGGTCACGGATTATTAACTACCCTCCCAAACAGGAGGTTTCACGGCTATTTTTTTTACAAAATGAACATTTTCGTTTTGAAAACAATTTGTATTTTTAGACAGAAATAATGATAATCCCTGAACTTTTTGCGTGCCTTTGCGGCGCTTAAGCCTGTCTTCCTTCATTACAGATTGACTACCAGATCAACAGTGTGGTTTAGGAGCGACTTGTATTGTTTATGACGGAGTCGCACCAATTTTACGACGGAATGTTTGCCGGAAATTATCTTTGTACGAGAAGATTGGTGTGGCTCTTATATTGCACAGCTACTTTGCGCGTATGTGTGCGGTGTCAGTCGCATCAACTGCGTTGCCATATTGGGACGATAGACCAGGAAGTTATTGTACCTTTGTACTTGATTGTTTGAGATGTGTGGGTGGTGGAGTGGTTTGATGCCAATGTTGCAACAGGGTTGATGTGAGTTTCACTGGGCTGGCATGCCTGCATCGTGTGGCCCCCCCTGCAGCTAGGCTGGCCTAAACCACAAACTTGCATATACCAAAAACCAAAACTAACAGTACCAAAACTAAAGGGTCGTCGTAAGTCGATGATGCTGATTCTAGACCTTCTTGCTTGTGTGTGTAATTTTTCTCCCATTTCCACAGGAATTAATTGAACTCTTTCCCCAACACAGATCACTAATGAACCTCTCTTTTTTTTAATCTTCCTTGTTACTGATGCATTTATAAAGGCTTTATCCTACTGACGCTTCTTCACGTAGCCAACACAGTTTTAGCCTGCCTTGGGAGTTGAGACAGCGCCCTCTAGTGGGCACTCTGTGAGTGGGTAAACACGTGCTTCGTGACGGACCCTAGTCTTAATAACATGTTCTTGCTCTTCCGCTGGCGTCAACTCATTCGATGCACGCTTGGTTTGTATCAGTGAAAAAAAAAAAATGCGACCGCACTGAAAAGCCTGCAGATTTATTTGGTCGATGCTTTTCGAACATCAGTGGTACGATTTCTTCATAAAAAAAACCAAATTTCATTTAAAACAAAAACCAATAATTTTCAATATAAAAAAAAATATATATATTAAACACGTAATTGTGTGTCGCCAAAGATCAACAACCATCAAGTGAGCTGTGTACACCAACATGATTCTTTCTTCCTTGTACTTAATGTATAGCAAACTAGGAGAATAGCTAATTTTTCACTGGACAAATGTGTGTTCATTTGCAAATGGCAGCTGGCGGCATGAGCGATAGCAGCACAAGCAATGACGAGTTTGCAGCGCTGGCAGCGGCAGCAGCAGCAGCAGCTGCAGCAGCGATGTAGGCAACATACATCACAACCAGGAGTCGGTCCTGTCCTTTCAAAAGATTCCATTTCTGGGCAATTTACGGCTTTTAATATTATCCCAAATGATTTAAGTTACCAAGTGGACCTATTCCAGTAGTGGTGCATGTGTCTTCACACCCGGCTTAGCGCGAAATCAAGCTTAGTTGCGTGGTGTTTCCATGATTTCAAGCTGCAGGTTTTGGTGCTTTTGGCCGGCCTCACCCAAAACATAGACGAGGTAGAGTCTGGAAAGCTGGGGTATTCGGGGTTGCCTTTTCTCGTCAGCACGTCGTGATTTGGAGGGAAGCTGAACAACCAAAGCCCTCTGGTGTTGCATCGTGGATTCACGTTTGATTGCGCAATAGGCTGGCAGGGCGTGCAGCTTGTTTCTGCTCTTATTGTATTCGAAGTAGAATTGGCTGTCAGTCCGAGCTCTCGAGAAAAAAAAGGAAAATTTATCCTTCAAAATGCTACATGTTGAATGTGACAACTAAAGAACACAAGTTAATGACTGTTTGTGTGCATTGTTGCAATGATGATTGTCCGTTTGGTCTGCATTGCCAATGGTGCTGATACGACAAGAACTGAAGCATTGCGCATTAACGCGCAGCGTTGCAGCGTGCAGTTCTTCAAGCAGCGGACAGGCAGGCTTGCCTCTTGGAGATGTGTGATCAGTTTGCGAAATACAAAATATGACCCTCTGACTTCCCCAAATTGTCATCCTTAATTAAGGATTTTTACTTTTGTATCGTAGATGATCGTGGGTTAATATTTTTTTATTTGGCGCTGAGCACACATCTCTAAAAATCAGTGCGACCTTGACGATTTAACGAATGCACAATTAAATCCAGAACCTTGTAAACTTGTAAAAAATATTGCCACCGTGTGATGGGTGGTGTCGTTGGTTTGTCCGTAAGTGATTACCGGACCAGGTTTTTGTTGTTTTTTACCTTTTTGTGTTTTGGATTTAGCTCTGTGTATCAAGCAGTATCCTCCTAGTCTGCTATTGCCAGATCAGCCTTGTTTTGTAATATTAACATGTTTGTATTTTTCCCCTTCCTCCTTCTTTCCTCCCCTATCTTTGTTTTTCTCATTATAAATGCATCCTTCATCGTGGACTCTCCCTGAACTGTATCCCTTCTACTCACCCTCCCTTTAACCCCCCTTCAACACCCACCCTCCCATCCCTCCCATATACCACCACCCATCCCTACCCATACACCCGCCCTCCCACACTTCCATTCATCTCAACCCCCCATCTGCCCTACTTGCCACCTCTACCCACCCCCACATATGTGATGCCAACAGGCCTGCTATTTGAAGGCGATTGAAACACAGCCCAATTTTGCAGTAGCGTGGAGTAATCTTGGCTGTGTGTTCAACGCGCAAGGGGAGATATGGTTAGCTATACATCACTTTGAGAAGGTAGGACTCTCGGCAATTATTAGCCAAACTGCCGTAAGATTACTCAAGAACAATCTCTCCAGGAGTGATTTGTACACGTTAAACAATGAATAATCTTGAAGGTTTGCGCATGAATAGTTTAACTGACGACCGTAAATAGCTTATGATTCAGTAACACCTGGAAGCCATTTACATACTTTTCTTGGCTCACAAACTCTTTGTAGCCATGGTAAATCCTTGTCTTATGGACAAGGATCAGTACTTGGCTTGACCTCCTTTGACTGCTTGCTGTGCCTCCTTGGTGTGCTGAGTACAGATGTCTTGCACATGAAGCATTACCATTTAGCTGTAGAATATTCAAAGGCAAACCGTATGAATGCTTTCACTCAAGAGATCATTCATTCTCCCCCCCCCCAACAAATTATGCAAATATCCCAGTGGAAGGCCATGTATATCCTTAACTAATTTCATATATTACCCCCTGTTATATATCAGGCTGTGACACTGGATCCCAACTTTCTTGATGCTTACATTAATCTTGGAAACGTCTTGAAGGAAGCACGCATTTTTGACAGGTACGAGTTAATGGACTGGTATCTCGGTACAACCCACATCATGGCTTTGAATTGGCTAAAGTAAAAGCTACCTCAATACCATTTATGACCCCATCTGCCATAAGCGCGATATAAAATTTGGAATGAAATGATTTATGGCTAAAATAAAAACATTAGCATTATCAACCAAAACGTTCCATGGCTAGGATAGCGAGTTACATTGAAAACAGCATTGAGAACAAACAGCATTGCTTAAACTCAATTTTTTTATTTTATTCCCTGGAGATTTTACAAGATGTTACTGTATTATATTTCATTTTTTTTTTAGCAAATATGTCATTCACTCTGCAAAAATGAGTCACATGTCGCAAAAATTTTATTTGAGTTATAAAATAATTCACCTAAGGATTTACACACATTATAACCTAGTATTTTTTTTCTTCAAAAGATAACTTTTTAACAAAAAGTCCAATCGGTGTCCAACATGTATATAAAAAAAAAGCTGGTATTGTGCTCTTTCCAGCTATATATGTACCTCAAATATATATTTCGGTGATATGTGACTAATTTTTCCAGCCAAGTTTCTATTGTTAGTCAACTGTATATTGTTGTCCCTGAATGCAGGGCTGTCGGAGCCTATCTACGAGCGTTGCAACTCAGCTCCAACCATGCCGTGGTTCATGGTAATCTAGCATGTGTGTACTACGAGCAAGGGTAGGTCATCATTTACATTCTAAAGTTATTTGATTTTTCCTCCGAAAAATATTTTTAGGGAGTATAAATAATTGTGACGTGTTACAAGGTACAAGTTGCTGGCGCGATCGATTCTGGGTTAAAGGCGCTTGAAATTTGAAAAAAAGAGTGAAAAACATTCGAGGAGTCAAATTTTATGTATCATGGAAACTGATTCTATTTTCAATAAAAAACATTTTTGTTATTGCATTTCAAGAAATTAACTTGATTTGACTTGGTCGTAAAAACTGCTAAATTGTCATTTACCATGATTTTCCAATAATAAACAAATTGATGTAACGCGTCACATTTAAACATGTTCATACTGATATAGGACCAATTTGAGATGTTGAACTAAAAAAAATGTATTCTCCATACATGAATAGAGTATGCTCTTATCAAAATAGATTGTTGCTGCCATATACAATATAATTGTTAAGCTAATAAGAACGAACCTGCAAAAATTACCAATTCATCATCATTCCTTACGGTAAAGTTAGTCTGAAATAAAATGGCAAGTCTTTAGGACCCGTAGTAACTGATTTCGAATGAATTTCCAACCCGTCAGACTGATCGATCTCGCCATCGATACCTACCGACGAGCCATCGAGCTCCAGCCCCACTTTCCCGACGCCTACTGCAACCTGGCCAATGCCCTCAAGGAACAGGGCAAGGTGTCGGACGCCGAGGAGTGCTACAACACCGCCCTCCAGCTGTGCCCGACCCACGCTGATTCCCTGAATAACCTGGCCAACATCAAGCGGGAGCAGAGCTTCACGGAGGAGTCCATCAAGCTGTACTGCAAGGCGCTGGAGGTGTATCCCGAGTTCGCCGCCGCCCACTCCAACCTGGCCAGCGTGCTACAGCAGCAGGGGAAACTTCAGGAGGCTCTCGTCCACTACAAGGAGGCTATCAGGTACTGGACCCGAACCGCTTTCGTGGTTAATCTTAGGAAGATTAGAGGCAGTGTAGAGGGCTGTTTGGAGAAGTGCCGGGCGCCTGGGAGAAATGCAACTTCCATGCCTCAGCGTTTACACAGTAGGGTCATTTTCAAATTCATATTTTTGACTGGTGTAGAAGACTACAAGACGTAAAACTTTCCCATTAACCGTTTCATTACTTGACATTTATGTGAGTGCCCTGTCAGGGAAATGTACCCGATATGGCCTGGGTTAATACTATGAAGAATAAATAATGGAAATAATGGCCCCTGAGTAATATTTTCTCTTAACAATGATTTGTTTCCATTTTGTTATTGTGTATGCATTATGGTTCGACTCTAAAACCTGAAATCTTTGTTCCTCTCCCCGCAGAATTGCACCAACCTTCGCCGATGCCTACTCCAACATGGGTAACACCCTCAAGGAGATGCAGGACATACAGGGAGCGCTGCAGTGTTACACCAAGGCCATTCAGATCAATCCTGCCTTTGCCGACGCTCACAGTAACCTGGCTTCGATTCATAAAGTAGGTATTTAATTTGTCATCGAATGAGTGGCAAATGAGTTCCCTAAAAATTCACCTTATCATAATTGACGTATTATGTCATTGCTGACGAGTGGAAAACCTATTGCAGATGCTTAGTCACATTCAGAAATAATGAGTCACGGCCACTGATTGGCAACGTGTGCTTAGCAAAACCATGTTTGACTTCTCTTCAGAAAGTAATATCATCATTGTTGGGTACCTTATGTTAGAGCTCCTAAGTGGAAATATGAGTTTAGTATTTGTCCCATGATACGTGGTTTAGCTTGAGGTAATGCCATAATATGTTCCGTCTCATCGCAGTATATTTACATTACCTGCACAAGGACTCATCACGAAAGACGAACTGCAATACTCGCAGTACAGCGAATATTGCAGTATTCGCTGTATTGCCCAGCAATTCACTGCAATTTCCTATCCTAAGTATCACTGAAAGGTTTCGTTCCCCCTTCCCTTTCCCCTTCCAATCTCAGGATTCTGGCTCTATACCGGAGGCTATTACATCCTACAAGACGGCCCTCAAGTTGAAACCGGACTTCCCTGATGCGTACTGCAACCTGGCTCATTGTCTGCAGGTAAAAACACAATCTGTGCATTGGTTGATAACGTGACGAAATTCACGGGTTATAATGTTAAACAAAAAATGTATATTAATGTACTTTTCTGGTTTATTCCCCCGGCCAGAAGATTATATTTTACGAACTAAGTGGGGAGGATTGCTCACTAGATTTTGAGATGGATCAGGATTTGTGTGCATTCAAATACTTTCACGACCCTGAATTCGAGAATCTGTGTGCGCTACACAGCCTCAAAACAACAACTGCGTGGCGGAGATTTACGCTGTACTTGGTGCACTTTCCTAGTTTCACTATTTCAGAGGAACAATCGGATATCGTTGGATCGAATGTATAACAACCGAAACGGCTCTGTTTGTTCCGCAACAAACGCATGTCTAGTTATTGTTGCTGTCCTTGTTTCCTTTTTGAACAGATTGTCTGCGACTGGTCTGACTACGAGCAGCGAATGAAACAGCTCGTCACCATTGTGGCCGACCAGCTGGACAAGAACAGGCTACCATCTGTTCATCCCCATCACAGCATGCTGTATCCGTTGTCGCCAGACTTCAGGAGGGTGATTGCCAGCCGGCACGGAAACCTGTGTCTGGAGAAGGTGCGTGGTAGAGATATTGTTGGTGATCCATTGTCTCTCATCCTAGGAAAGGGCCCCTGGTGTATTGGCCAGGGAAGGCCTGGGGTTCATCGGCTTGGGAAGGGCCCCTCTGTGGTATCGGCCAGGGAAGGCCTGGGGTTTCATCAGCTTGGGAAGGGCCCCTCTGTGTGTCGGCCAGGGAAGGCCTGGGGGTTCATCGTCTTGGGAAGGGCCCCTCTGTGGTATCGGCCAGGGAAGGCCTGGGGTTTCATCAGCTTGGGAAGGGCCCCTCTGTGTATCGGCCAGGAAAGGCCTGGGGTTCATCGGCCCAGGAGGGCTCCTCTGCTGTTGACCCAGTAAGGGTACCCTTTGGGGTGTCGTCCTGGGAAAGCACCCCTCTTGTCTGTTCAGGATTATAACGTAGTTCATCCTGTAAATAGCAAGTGCCGTCTATCGCTGTGTAGATTGCCGTTCTTCACAAGTCGCAGTATGAGTATCCTAAGGATCTGCAAGCCTCTGGGGGAAAGCTGAGGATTGGTTATGTCAGCTCTGACTTCGGTAATCATCCTACGTCTCATCTCATGCAGAGCGTCCCGGGGAAACACAGCGACAGGGTGGAGGTGAGTTTCGTTTGAATGGTTTTCCCCCATTAAAACCTTGAAGGGATTTACTAAAATTTTATAGCTTTGATTTCCAGTCCCGAAGTAGACAAAGTCAATTGACTCGAAGACAGGATTTAGGTGCCGAAGATCGTCAATGTATGGATAGATATTGGTACGACTTTCTTAAAAGTTAAACATAAATCTGCGGTGTAATCGGCAAGGTTCCCCTCCGGTGCTTTATTTGTTGCAGGTCTTCTGCTACGCTCTCAGTGCTGACGATGGAACTAACTTCAGAGCTAAAGTTTCCTCGGAGGCTTTGACATTTGTTGATCTCTCACAGGTCAGTAC
>JAVCKS010000030.1:557575-571451 GCA_032273685.1 Pteraster tesselatus | reverse complement strand
GGCTGGCAGGTTGGGGGCTGGCAGGTTGGGGGCTGGCAGGTTGGGGGCTGGCAGGTTGGGGGCTGGCAGGTTGGGGGCTGGCAGGTTGGGGGTAGGCAGGTTGGTGGGGCAGGCAGGACGGGCAGGTGGGGTCAGGCAGTTTGGGACAGATGGTTTGGATGGATACAGGGATTGCATGGATAGCTTAATTGTATTGACACATACAAATAAAAAGTTATCTAAGGATGCTTACATTTGAGATTGCCATTTCAAGGTCCTCCACTTTCTGTTCAAGACGGGCCTTCTCGCCGAGATGAGAATTGGTCGAAATCTGCAACCAGAAATTGTACAAGATCCAGATAATG
This sequence comes from Pteraster tesselatus, assembly GCA_032273685.1. NCBI lineage: Eukaryota > Metazoa > Echinodermata > Asteroidea > Velatida > Pterasteridae > Pteraster > Pteraster tesselatus. Next base: position 571,107 of record JAVCKS010000030.1, on the reverse strand, counting down.
CTCTACATTCTTGAATTATCACAGGGCAAAGAGCTTCGACCAACACGATCGGTGGTTTATGACAGCTGTTCTTCAAAAGAAAGTGGCAAAGCAGTATTCACTGTCTACCACACGGGTCTGTATCGGAGGCAGGAGAAGTTACAGAGTTTAAGATGGGAGGAACAGTCTCCTAGAAATTAGGAAAACCCAAGATTGTAAGGTTAAGGATGGAAATGTACAGCTTGATCGCCTGATTTATCTATCACCACTATACCGGGTCAAAGGTAACAAACAGCCCGACCTTCAACCTCTCCCGAAGACTGTCCCTCTCCGTGATCATCCTGCGGAAGTCGGCAAGCGCCTCGTCCCTCTCCAACTCCACCCGCTGCAGAATGGACTGGGCCGCGATGGACGCCCGAGACGACCTGGGAGATGACACTAGCTCACGGCGGAGGCGTTGTAGTTCGTCGCTTGCCTTCAGAAGGGAACAACATGATAGTGAATGCACCAACAACTTTGTGTAGAGACAAGTGCTGACCGAAGACATTGACGGACGGAAATACATAAACCTGCTACTATAAGGCTTTAAAATTTTACATGGTAATTCGAAAGTCTTCCCCAAATTGACACAAATTGCATTTTTTAAATTTTATTTCACCCATAACTAATCTCCAAAATGTTGCATTTATAACATAAGCTCTATTTCTACCGAAAATAGCACGCCCGGAGGGATGGTACATGTACATTACATGTACATAGTCAAGTAGACTGGTTTCATGATTTCGGCCACCATGCAACTTACCCACAAAGACAACGGACACTTGAACCATAGCCAACATTTCAGGAGGGGAACGTACATCCAAACAGAATATGGTGCCAGTATCAATAATCAGTGTCATGTGATATAAAATTAACCAATCATAGGACAAAGATGTGGAAGTGGACAATGCTTATTGTATATGTTATTTTTTTTGGGGGGGGGATGGACACGGTTTTGACTCGGCTCTGTGCCGAATGCTTACCTGCTCATACAGAATATTGGTCTTATCCCGTTCGCTAGTCAGGACTTTAACATTAGCTTGGATCTGTTGGAAAAAGTAAATATAAATGTAATCAAATATCATTAAATAAAATAAACAAATAAACAAATACAATACAATAAGTAGTCGTGTCTACATCATTAGCTACATACCTCAGCAAGATGTCTCTCGAACTTGTCAAGGAGCGACTGCAGCTCATCCCTCTCTCGTCTCAACTTAATCATCTCGGTCTCGTCAGCAACACTCTTGAGGAAACAGCAGATATGGTACAAACATGACACGGCACTAAGCATTTTAAACAGGGAACTCCAGGTTTTTGCTGGCGTTTTGTTTGTTTGTCTGTGTGGACAACACCACGAGTGGACAATACCATGCATCACAATGTCATAAAACTTCACCAATGTAACCCCCTACCGCTCGAAAGGTCAAGGTCACGGCTTCATTACCACTACTTGTAAGCCTTATTTTTGAATGTCGAAATGCAGGAAAAAAGACTAAACTGAGAATTGTGTTTATTTAGCCTTACCCTGTCCCTGGTTGGCGGTGAAACAGAGACTTTCTTGGGGCTGGACCGTATCACTCGTAGCAGTTCGTACTCTCGCTTGTAGAAGTCTCTCTCATCTTCCAAGACACGGACGATCGCATCATAATGGGCAGCGGACTAAATGGGTCAAAATAGCACCAAAAACACACCAAGGTTTAGGGTGTCTAAATATATCTGCCGGAAAGTACCGGTACATGGTAAAATAAACGCTTTGTAGTAAGTTTGATGGCACTATTAACAAAAACACAAGCACTGTTGTAGATTTTAAAAACGGCTTAATGATTTCACAAATAAAATAGTTTGTTTCTTTTACAGCGAGGATAGTTTTTGGACACACCAGAACGCTTAATACACCAAAATGTGCACTTTCCATTTCCCTGGGACCCTTTGCTTACCTTCTTATCGAGTTTAACGGGTGTCCGGTTGGGACTAACAGCTCTGCCGGACCTGGTTGGACTCCTCCCCCTGGTTGGACTCCTGGCCCCTCTGGACGACCGTGGCTGCCCCTGCAGCACCTTGTTCAACACATCCACTTCCCCTTTGTAGTAGTCCCTCTCCTCCTCGAGGGTCTTGAGGTAGGTGTCCATTTTACTCGGCGGCTTGGTCTTCGTCTTGGCACCGGATTTATTACGGATCCGCTCGAGCTCCAAGACCAATTCTCTCTCTGTTAGCGGGGGAAGGGGAAGGGGATATACCGGTAGATAACAAGATGGCTTACTAGTTTCTATGCAGTGCTGCCAACGTTTGAGTATGAGCTAAGCAAATATTGAAAAAAAGGACACCACCACCAACCGTTCGAGGTGAGTTTGTTGACTTTGTCGCTCAGCCATCGTTTATCGTCCTGAACCCGTACCAATAGATCTTGTAGCCTACCAGTCTCCTGGCCCTGGACGGACAGCTCCAGATTCAACTGCTCAACATCAGCTACAAAATTCTTATTCTCCTAGGAAGAAATCAGGATAGGATCGGCAATTTGAAATCATCCAGGCATCAAGCCAACCCACTCATATTGTTAAACTCGCAAACGATAGCAAGCTGATTCTCTTTGTGTCATCTCAGTGCCATTAGAGTACCAACTGACTGCAATCTATTGTATATGTTTTATTATTGTCTCTTTAAAGAGACGAAAATAAATAAATAAATAAATAGATAAATAAATAAGTTCATACATATAAAAATAAGTAAATAAGTAAATAAGTAATTAAGTAATTAAGTAATTAAGTAATTAGGTAATTAAGTAATTAAGTAATTAAGTAATTAAGTAATCAAGTAAATAAGTAAATAGTTAAAAAAATTAAAAATTTATAAACAAACAAACAAACAAAAAATAACATAAATACAAAAATAAATAAAATAAACAAATAAACAAATAAATGTAAGAAATAAAATACATAAATAAATTAATAAATGAAATGCTTATCGTGTTTCTCCATCTGACATTGTTTTCATAAATTTATTGTGAATTATTAGTTGTTTACTTGATAATGGTTAGCAATAATGGTTGATAATGGTTAGCATTTAAGTACATTATTTACGCATAATAGGGGATAGCAGATGGACAATAGGACTGTCCAATATTGTTCAGCGGGTTAAAAGAAAGGGCCCATCTTCTTCCTATACAACCCACCTGTCTGATCTGCTCCAACTCACGATCCAGCGTCTCCACTTCCCGAGAGGTTTCCCTGAGCTCCACCTTGGCATCGGTCACGTTCCGGTCGGCCGCCAGGATGACGCTGTTCTTGTCAGCCTCGAGTCTAGACGCCAGACGGTCGACGTTCCTCAGCTCGTCCGCCAACTCCTCGTTCTTCTGGCCGAGTTCGATGACCTTCTGGTCGGCGTTGTCCCGGGAGACGGTCGCCTCGCGGAGGCGTCGCTCGGCGTCGCGGTTGGCTTGTTGTAAGTAGTCGATCTTGAAAAAGAAAAACCAAAATAATTTGCCTGCTGGTGATTTGTTGTCATACATGTACTGTACGCTGGTGGGATTTGTTAAAAACACATAATAATGCTATCGTGCAATAAAACTGACACACTAGAAAGGTTTGTGAAATGAATACAAAAAACCTGGCAACATGATTTGTATGATTTATATACCATGAATTTGTGTGAGGATTTTGTACTTTGTATTAGCCAGATGGGTGTCTAAGTTAAAACGCTGAGTGCACATAACTGTTGTATTATTACATGACCTGTCACAACACAAAGCACACGGTAAGCAAAAACCAGCACGAGAGTAACTTTCAGCCAAAAGGGGTTAAAACCCCAAATCTAGCATATCCTGGAAGAAAAATATGACTAGAAACAGGGCTTTTACATGACTGAGCATGCTGTATGTTCGTTTTCAGGTATTGTGTTGCGTTTATGGATCTAGTATTCTTAGAAAGCTGTTTTATAATTAGATTAAATCTTTCTTTCATGGTACAATTTGAACAATCTCTGTTAGGTGTACTGATTGTCAAACAGCCTTGTGTTATGTAACCATTAGAAGTATTTCTAATAATTTGCACTGATATCCAGAAAAATCGCCAAACTACAGAAATATCACAATACATTATCTACATCTGCGAGTTTATCCCCAGTGGCAGGTCTGACATGCGACAGAGCAAACAAAAAAGACACAAACATGAACTGTTACTTACAAGAAACAGAACCACAAAAGTAACCAAAAATTACCACCACCAACAAAAACACTGTATACCTCTGATTGGCAGCAGTGGCAACCCATACAGTGATGAGCCTGCACGTGCTTTTTAGGCAAATGGACATGCAAGTTGACAGGTACACAGTCAATGTCACTTGAAGCGTGGCAAGTTGGTCTACTACAGTGACACAAATCCTGGCCGTAGGCATTGAACAAAGGATGCCAGTGGGTTTGTTAAGTATTTAATCAACAGAAATCACAGTGTGAAGCAAGGTACTGGCAGTGTCTCGACACTTCAAAGGTCTTGAAGTAAGCCTTCTGTCTAGTTTCAAGTTCTTTTTAGGCAGGGAAAACACATGCAATTTAAAAAAAAAATTCTTAAGATATTTCTGATTTCTTAAGACTAACATTTTTACAAATTTTAAGAATTTATAAAAAATCAGGAATTCCTAATAAGTTGGGAAACTGGCAGCTCAGAATTCGACGTACGTGTAAATGTTGTGTACCTGATATCCACCCCAAACAGGCAATAACTACTGGCAAAAATCACTTGGTACTCAAGTGACCGGGAGATTTGTGGCAGGCACTTTACTGTACGAAAGTACTTCCCTCGAAAACTGTCAAAAATTGAAATCATTATTTCCACATTCCTAAAAAAGTGGTCAGATTGCATCAAATGAGGATTTCTTCCTTTCCAATATGAAAAATTTTGGCCAGGTTTTGTAGTTTTTTAGTGAAGTGTCTGTGAAAGGTTAGCGCATGGAATATAATGTCGTAAACATCCACACACCTGGACGTTGAGATGGGATATCAGTCTCTCGTTACTTCGATTCTTAGCCTCCGTCGAAACCACGTCAAATGGACGACCACCTTCAAGCTGATGTGCAAGGCGTGTGATCTCACTGTCTCTAGCCTCCACCTGGCAGGGATAACAGAAAAATCTCTTGAGGTTTTTGGATGATTCAGGCTTAAATTCAATACACTGTGTTTATGAATGCTGAATGGCTTATTAATGTAAAGTTCTACACAGGATGATGTTTGAACAAATTCGGTGCACTAGGACAATAGGGGTTGGGTTTTGTCACATTGTTCATGCCAAAAACTCTATTACATGAAGCCAGTTACCCAGTCTTCTTAGATGTTAATGTAACGATTATTGTGGCACATATAATATTATGTCATTTGCTAAGGCATTTTTCTAACATTTGGAGAGCAGTATACATCTAATAACAATGTCATTCTGAGCAGAATTGTGCTGCCAATCTACAGCAGGCCTACCGGTATTCAATTATTTTTCCAGAAGGGCCAGAATTTTGTTCTTTAAATATAATATATAATATAATTATATATAATATAATATAATAGTCTTGCGATGACAAAGTGCATTAGAATGCATATTATTATGTCTGGCCTAGTATGACTGAACTTGTTTTAAATATGGCCCTTCTGAAAAAATGATATGAATTTCATTACTTAATAATATTTTTTCATCAAATTTGTAAATGATCGAAAGGTCGGATTGAATTCTTAGCGGGCCTGTGGGCCGCCTATTGAATAGGGCCGATCCACAGTATACATGTACAAAGTGTAATACAATCTAAATTGTTGATATGTATATTATCATCATTTGTAGTGTTTCTGCAAGAAAACTAATACATATTTGCAGCTGCATTTCCACAGACACCACAACCCACCTCCAACTGCTAACATGCAGGCCACCTTACTACAGACAGGTGGCTGCATATCATTAAATCATTCATTCATAAATTTAACTGCATGACTGGCTTACCCTCCTCCTGGATTTAGACTTCCTTAAACTGTCAGCCATTTCATTCCACAAAGTGCACGCAAAAATACCAGTAAAGATATATATTTATAAGCTCCCCTGTTGCTCCCAGATCATCAGTTGTTGGAGAAATCCGGATTTCAGATGGATCTCAAAATAGCAGTTGTTTATATTCAAAACTCAACTGCCACTTTGTGTACACTTTAGGATGGGCACGTATTTTTTTTTTATCAATGAAATATCTCAGATGACCCCCCCCCCAACTGCCATAGATCCTGGTTGGTACACTCCAAACACAATACGAGCTGTAATATATCATGTCTCTATATGCCCACCCCCTTCATTAAAGTACATAATAAACTGGCATCACAATGGTTTGACCTGAACAAAGGTCAGATCTGCAGGGGGTCCTGGCGAGGGCTGTGAATGGGTAGCGTGCCTGGCAACAGTTGTGAGGGGACAATGGGATATTCCATTTGTGTGAATAGGGGTAACGCCGGGGAGGGGGAGGGGTAATACATTATTAATGAAACATTTCAAGCTCCCAAAGTTCAGTACATGTGTACATCACAAGATGGCAAATGTTATACTGTTGTTTTTATCAGTTCATTACGTAAACATTAATGGTTTTTAATCTTGTTGCCTGTTGGTACAGGTAGATAGTAGGACTATTAATCGGCAATAAGGATGCTCGCATCACACAGAGCAGGAAGGAAACTACATGTGTCACAGCCCTATAGGGCTATAGGTAATGCAGCTGCCGATTGCATATAACTGTGCATAAATTATTGTATTGTAGACACACATTGTACACGTGCAAGTGCAGATGTACCGGTAAATGGATTTACATGCACAGCATGTAATACACTAAATGTATTATACTGTATCTAAAGTTCTGTTGTTTTTGTAATCCTTTATGTAACTTGTTTCATGTGTGTACTCACTATTGTATCCTGAAAAATAAAATACTAAAATACTATACTAATGCAAAATTATCTGGTTTTTGATATAATTTTCACAGAAAAAAAAATTCAAAAATATCACATTGCTAAAATATTTCATTTCTCTAGTTGGTTTTTTGTACAGGATATTTGTACACATGTACATAAGTGATAATCTTTTTCAATAAAACCTCTTTATGAATTGTCACTTTTATGAAGCCAGGTACGGGGGAAGAAAATACTCCACAGTTTGACTTGAAGTTTAGTTTGCAGGAAATATTCTACTTCCTGATGACAATTGTACATTTCGTGGACAAAATGGAAAGAAGCAACATCAGGGCTGTCATGTCAGATAGCATTTCAATTCCTGTCATACAGCTATGTTTAGAACTTCGTATTGAACTATTGGACTGAGAATTATGGGTAGGTATAGACTATCCATGTTTATTTCAAGGCCTGTACGAGTCATAACAATTTTGTTTTTACAAAAGTGAGTATTGTGAATACACAGATGATGACACATACCTAGTAGTAGAGTGTATTGCATCAATGGCAAAACTTCTAACTAACTTAGAGATAGGCCCTAAAATTCACGCATTGACCATGGCATAAAACAAAAAAGTGAAGGATAGTGGAACAGCTTTGAAACTGAAAAAAGTTTGACAGGCTCTTAAAATATTTCACTTGTTATAAGGAACCTTTCTTTGAATTATAATTTACCTGACTAAGAGTGTGAGGTCTGAAAGTGGGTGTTATTTGGTATTTTGGGTATGCATGCAGGTCTGGATTTTCGGCCTTGAACAGGAAAGGCCATTTTGACCTAAAGGGGAAGGGCACTATTATTGGTCTGGATGGAAACCTTGAAAGGGGGCACCAAGGCCACGACAATTGGTACAACGCAAACACTTTACACGACCACCTGCAGGGGTACTGGGGGCAATAGAGCCTATGGCCTCTCTTTCAGTTCTAGATATATTCCATTTTTAGTTACTTTATTGATTTGCCTTGGCAATATTATGAAGGCTGTTATTATTTTGCCTCACACCGAGTACGCACCTCAGTGCAGGAAAATGTCACTTTTACAAATAACAGCGCATGTTAAAATAGGCACCATACTGTGTTTAATTTAACATACATTGTACATACGTCCACAGATAATAGACCATTTTTACAATTTTCAGAATTTTTTTTCCCAGTGCACCACTTAAAAAATAGTAATCTTTCTTTAAAGATATTTGTTTACGTACGTATATAAAAAAATAAAGCGTGTATTGTGTGATCCCAATCTACGGAGGCTCTGAAGGGACATAACAATAACACACTTTTTGCAGATACCACCTATTTTGGTTAAAAATCACAAATATATTTGTCTGCTGTGGTTTGTGATGTCCCTAAGGATTTGCAGCCAGTGTTAGATGCCCTAAAGAATCGAAAGCGTTGACTTACCTGTTTGCTTAGCCTCTTAATCATCTTCTCATTACGATCATCCTTCGTCCTCAGTCGTTCCAACTCTGTCTCTAGTCTCTCCACCTTGCTGTCGGCAGCCTTGACCAGGTCAGCGATGTAGGGATCCCTCTCGGCCGGGGTGTGTGGCGGGGGTGCCCCTGAGGCTGTATCCTCGGCCGGCACGTGGCAATCAATGTCCATCCGCTGACGACGGAAGGGGATCTGACGTTTCCGACCGCCTACGACAAGAATTAAAAGAATTTGTATTTATTTTTTGCAAAATCATCTATTATATGTGACCAGCTCTGCAAAAATGAATCGCATGTCGCGAAACCTTCATTTGAGTTCTAGTATAATTTACCTAAGGATTTACACAAATAACCTAGTATTTTCTGTTCAAAAGATGATAACTTTTTAACCCAAAATGCGATAAGTGTCCAACATAATATCAAAATGACGCTGAAATTAGGCTCTTTCCAGCTATAAATAAAAATCAAAATAATTTTTTGGTGACATGTGACACATTTTTGCAGAGCAGGTCACATATGTACAAACGCTACAGTACAGAGAGAGAATCTGCCGTACCAAATGGCTGCAGGTAAAAGTCATTTTGCTTAATACTGTAATACCAGCAACAACCAAAGAAACAAAACAAAACATGCACAACTCAAAGAAAAAAAAACATTTAACTGCTGAGTCATTGGTTGGAGGGAAGCCCCAGAAATTGGTGAAAATCCACCAAGGTCTGACAGGGTCAGAAAACCCAATCACACCTCGGCCCTACATCAGGGGTTCACACAACAACTGTGTCAGAAGGCAAGTAAAAAAGTAGCACTACGCCACTTGATCAAACCCCTCCCTGACTACTCACCACTCGACTACTCGCCACTCGACTACTCGCCACTCGACTACTCGCCACGCGACTACTACAAACGAACCAAACATACCAGGTGTCTGCACCACGGCGTGGAAGTTCTTCTCCTGCAGTTGACTGATGCGATCCCCTTTGGTCTTTGCCTCCTTCTCCAGGGCCCGTACTTTGTGGACAAACTGGGTGTTGAGGAACCTCAGGTCTGCGTTCTCGTGCTCCAGCCTGCGGACGGAAGCCTTCAGGTCCTTGACGGACGCGTCGGTCTCCTCCTTCAGATTGATGAGCTGGAGATGGAGGTCGTTGTTCTCGCGGACCAGCTTTGCGTTGTCGCTGCGGTAGGCCTCGTCCGTGCACGCCGCGGTCTTGTCTTCGGTGGACCGACTTGCCTGGGGATTACAATGATTAGAGGGTCTGGGATGATTCCTCCAGTAAATATTTCGGCAAATTATTTGTGCGATACTTGTGCGATATCATTGTCAGTTCTTGCGTACTTTTCTTAGTTTTAGTCGATGCCTTACTAGTTTTAGTTTTATTAATTTTTTTATTACCAGATTGTTATTTTGTTCAGCAAGTGTTTGGCACTTTCGTGTTATATCAAAATCTTCCAAAAATCTACATAAAGACACATTACTAATTCCCACACTAGTTGAATATTATTATGTAATTTAACTAATGTAATTTCGCTGACAGGTAGAGATTTTGTTTTATTGTATCAAGCCTTCTGAATAGATCCACCCCACTCACGGCAAATCCTACCTGTAGTTTAGCATTCTTGAAACTGCTTGTTGTGTGCACTAGATCATTGAAGAGTTTCTCGATCAATGGGAGGCTTTCGATGCCCAGAGCCTGACGGTAACCAAATTGGTCAAGCCGCTTGCGTAGCGCAGTGAACCTCTGCTCTGCTATCGTAGTCATCTTATGATTGTTCTTTCCCTCTTCATACGCACATACACTATACGATTTGAAAACAAATTCTACCATTAGATTTTCATTAAAATTTACTTCAAAGTCCTATCTTAACCTACTTTAGATTTGTCCCTCTTTTATTTGGCATAAGCTACAAGTAGAATGAAGGAGTGTGAAATGTGTAATTTGCACTAGTAAGTCTTTAGTAATACAAGTAGGCCCTAGGCCTAGGCCTAGTACTAGTACTAGTAGTATTACTAAATCGAGTCTGAATTTTACTTCAGGACAGTGCCTTTAAAAAATGACCTCGGTATAATAGTAATACTATTACTAATGCTAAAGTTTGGCGATGATCGCAAAAGGCCCAAATCGCTCACTCAATTAAAAATTTATTGCAATTTAGCGATGAATTTTGAAGAACGAAGGGTGAAACGAGGTCTGCCGTCACTCCCGTCACTAATGATCGGATACACAACTTGTCACAAGTTTTCATTTCAAAAGGGCCGCCAAAAATCCAACAATTACAAACTGACAAATCCTGACCAAACAACTGTTTGTTTAGGCCTACCTGCAAACTGCGCAAGATATACTTACATTACTTCAGTAGTCAGAGAACGAAATCGAATAACTAAGTCAAACTCTGGATATTTAGAATTATAGAAAATAAATGACAGTATTGACACAAGAACTGAAGAAGAAACAGAGAAACTAAAAAGAATACAGTTCTGCAGTTGCCTGATCGTCGTATACCGGTACCTCCGTACGTACGTACGTACGTACGTGATACATAATACGTATGTACGGCTACACACGTTCGCAGAGAGGGCGCTCTATTTTTTGAGTGGAAACATAGAGTTGAGTGGAAACGATAATTTTCCTACCGATGGCGATCCAGGCGCCTGCATGCCGCACGTCACGTACGCGCAGGGCAGGCTAGCCGGCCATGCACAACACATACACACACACGCTGAAAAACGGGATACTCAGCTCAGACTGTCACTTGTGTCAGGCGACTGTCAAAACGTGTCCAAAACAATACGGCCGGTCTTTGAATTAGCTATGTTTTAGTAGGAAAGAGTTACGGTAGGGTCTTCCCATATTGTGCAATGCAAATTGTTTATTTTCATATGCAAAAACTGAAACAATTGAATTGAATTAAGGCCTAGGCCCTACTTGTCATCGGTGAGTCATCGTTCTAGTACTAGTATAGTAGTAGTACTTCTAGTCGTAGCTAGCTGGCTAGGCTACGACCAAACTGTAAACTCAACAGTCTGACCATGGATTGGAAGTATGACACTCCGTCGACCTGTCGGCAGTGATGAATGAAATTCGACAATGACACTCCTAGCTGTCGCTGTGGATGCTCAATATTGTTGTTACATGTAAGTATACACTAACTTAGGACCTAGCTGGCGGCCCAGGCCTAGTGACCTATCTTTTTGGAATATAGGGCCTAGTACTAGTAGTAGTAGTACTGTTACGTGTTAGCCTAGCCCTAGGCTAGGCATATGCCCGGTACATACAAGTCTTAGGCCAATGCTAACGTAACAGTACACATCTTGCTGGTTCTCTATTCTGATTGCCTGAAATACAGTACTACTACTAGTGACCGCCTAGTCACTTGTGCTTGCAAATTTTGACTGGCTACAGCGCCCCCTGGAGATTGTCAAGGCTCATAAAACAAAACATGCCTGTGCGTGGAACAGATCACGTTACTCCTATCAAAAACCCTGATTTACCGTTCATTGGAGAGAGGTGTGTTATAAAACACACATACTGGCATAATTATGTCAGTAGTGATGATGTTCCAGCATTTTCTTCTTCACAGCGTTTTATTCGGGTAGCTTCTTATTCACAGTTTCTTATTCGGCCACCAGTCAAACTAGCCTATTATTCAGACGCTTTCCCATCCTCACAAAGTGGTACTGTTATAACACACATGGTTCACTCTCCTTTCTTCATCTCATATTATACAGAATATAGGCCTACTACCGGTCCTACCATCTCTGCAGAGATGAGTGAATTAAACCAAACCGCCGGCATCTATCATGATCATTCCAATCCATTGGGGCCATGAAGCTGGATACGCACGTCAATCTGGCATTGGTGCCAGTGAAGGCTGTCTACTTCTTCTTTCTCTCAGGTCAGTTCGACAAAGTTATTTTAAAACTGTCATAAGCCCAAGCTCCTTCCATTATTGGGGGCTCAGTGCTTTAAAACATGGAAATTCAAACTTTTCACCCTAAATAGTAAAATTGAATTACCGGTAGACAGAGAGTCGACAGAAAGTAATTTCCGGCTGTCTGTTTGACAGGCTCTGCAGTGGAGGGGTAGCAGCAACTTCTGCCATGTCTGACCCATATATTGCCCAAAATAGTAAATGATTGTGTATTACTCACTGCGCACTACTTAAAATGTGCATGTGCATGCCACCATGATCTCGAATGACTCAATTCTGTCTTCAAAGTACTGCATGCTATACCATCCTGAATGGCTGTTTGATGCTTGAAACAACTGCCGTTCTTATATAAGTGTCCATTTGCAGATGACTTTAATAAAATCTGTATGTGTTTAGTGTCACTGGCTGAAAAAACCCCAAATGAAAAGCGCTTCTCACAGGTGCATCAGCTTTTACTCAAGGTGTTTGCCACACAGGCAGTTGTGTATTTGATGATGAAGGAAGGAAACTAGCTTAAATGCAATCAATATTCGTCCCTAGAAAGAAATCCATAACCCACACAGAAAGCACAAAAATGCGGCCAGTACATTTTTTATCCCTACAGTAAGTTGTATAGTGCCCAGTTTCTTATAGACATTTATTGAAAGTTACCAAGGTCATTTGACGGAAGGAATCATCTCAATCTAGTGCCTCCCCGGAATTGAAGGCAAGGTTTGGCCCACTAATACGATTTCACCGTGTTGGATAACAATTTTTATTTCTCATTTTTTTCACAAGGTTTCGCGACAAATTGAGTATCGTAAATTCTTACATGTACGGAAAATTTAATAAGGTTAATTGAATAATATTTTTTTTCCCTGAGGGTGTTTGCTGTGCTTAATGTTTAGTATACAGGTATTATGGTGTGGGATGGCAGTAAAATATTTTTTGGCGGGTTGGCAATAGAATTACATTGCCACCTAAGCTCCGTAATCAAATATTGAAGCTTGTTTATCACTTTTAAGAGAGTACATTTGACATTTAAAGAAATATTTCAATGTCTAATATACTACATGTTGCTGATATACACAATGTGTCTATAGGTAATATGACTATGCTGGGAAGATGTGTACCGAACATGGTACATATATATGGGTGTTTCCATAAATTAGGGTACCAATTTGTGACGGTGTCCCCTCTAACGTCGTGAAATGGATCCATTA
>JAVCKS010000030.1:533019-544625 GCA_032273685.1 Pteraster tesselatus | reverse complement strand
TCGGGATCACTAACAACTTGAAACTAAATTTATAAAGTTATGCTTAGCGCTCTAAGGATGCACAGCGTATTTTCGTTCTTGTTTAAAGTACCTCTTGTTTGAAGTATGCTCATGAACGTTTCGACCAGTATATTTCCTGACGATGACTATAGAGTGGTAGTAACGCTGAAATGTGTTCGGGAAAAAATGTGTTCTTACCTGAAGGAAAGACACAGTATACCCCGACAGCCACAACCCCAACGATCCCCACCGCTGGGCAAAGCCTCGAACAGATTGTTACATTTACAGACACTGCATGAAAAATAGTTCGCTCTATCTGTGATTGTGAGTGTGAAGTGTGGGTAGTGACAAATAAATATATCGTATACATGTAGTTGTTTTATTACTGTACTGTAAACACACACAGAGAGACCCCGGGTGTATGGTTTCATGGTCAGAGGAAAGGGTGGAATTGATAATAAGAATTATCAATGTACTTTTCGACTGTATAGATGGCCCATTCCACTAACACTAATAACCAGTAACACTATAGTATTCGCGTCTGTCATTTCTTTTATTTATTTTAGAATGTTGGTGGGGGCGTGATAGAAATTGCGTTTGTATTGTTTAGTCCTTGGCCTACACACACGCACACGTATACACACATAAGAAACGTGCAGTATACACCCCCCCCCGATATCGCCATGCTGTGAGAACATTTAAAGAGCCACAAAATTGCCCCCCTAAGAGCACGTCATCCATGCAACGACTCAGACTTGTAGACTGCGAGAAAACTGTTTTCACAGACATCCTAAATCAAGACATGGGATTTGCATTAATGCGACTGTAGCTACAGTAATAAACACGGACGGAAACAGATTTGATCCGCAGATCTAAACGAAAGCTGGTTACTGAAAAAAAAGGAACAAGATAATATCTTAAATATCATTATTGATTCCGTGCACTGAAAATAATCAGAGCCAGTAATTTTTTGTTATTGCATTTCACATGTGTTTTTCTCTGCTGAGCTTATCAGTCACCAGAGATTAAAAAAAAAAAAAATGCATAGCTTCCAGCCCTCCAGGAGCGATTTCTTCTCCGGAAATAACCTAGCCGTACTAGCAGAAAATTTTAAGAAAAACTGTAACACCCCCTTCTTGTTAAGGACCTAGTCTCTATCTATATTGGACGCGCCAGCAGTGCTGCGGTGTTGTGGCTTGCTTGGTACATCCGTTCCCTCGATATCCCCGGCTTTAAAGCTGGATTCATTTCCACTTTTGATTAGATAGTTCCGAGTCACCGTGAAGATCACCCCCAATGCGAGTGCGAGCGAGACAGCTTTTATAAACAGCTATAACCTCTAAGCAGTATCATAAATTAATGCCTGCTTGGAATGAACACATGATACGCAGCACACACTACCCGTCGGGTTTGATTTTTGGCTCCCGTTAATCCTATAGACTTCTTCAGCAGATCTCTCAACTGATCTGAAAAGCCAACATGATTATGGTAATAGCCGCCGTGTATGTGTTGATATCTTTGTTTGCGAGCTGTGTGTCCCAATTTACCCATCAATGGCGACGTCCATAAATTACTGTTGAGAGTGATCGTGACTGCGTGTCGAAACTAAAGGGATCATGAAGAATCCGTTCGCAATATGTTTATATTTTTGCCATTGTTGTTGTAAATATCAAGAAAAACTAGTTTCCGTTCCTTTGTCTTTCTTCTGTGTACAGCTATAGCAGTACAAAAGCTGATGGTTTATTCCCTTGTTTCTTGTTCACAGAGTTTATGGAGCACAGGCTTACCGCATGTTGCATTCATGGCACAGGATGGAAACGCTGTGATATCGCGGCAGCCCAGGTCTTCGCGACAGCCTAGCGGTGGTCCGTGGCCCCGAACCACCGACTTACCGGCCTTGCAGAGCGCTCCGTCGAAGGGAAAGGCCGTTAAGAACGACTACGTCGATGTGCCGGGCATCGAGAAACTCAACAACAAACGGAATAACAATGAGAGTCCGCCACTAACAGAAAGTCACCATCACATCCACCGCGGACACCGATCGACTAGCATCGTGGTGTCAGACCACGGAAAGACCAAGACCTACAGTTACACCGGCAAACGGGAACCAAGTAGGACTACAGAGGAAAACGACTCGAACGCTCAGACGACGCTTCGCTTGTACGATAGCAAGATCCCGATCGCGTGTCCCAACTGCGGAAAGTGTTGTTGCGACTCTTGCAGGGCGAGAACAGAATTGCCCCATACCTGGCTCTGTGGAAGCCACAAATGCTCGGCCGAGACCACGTTAGAATTCTGCACTTGTCTTTGCTGCGTCAAAGGATTGTTCTATCACTTAGGGGACAGCAATCACGATGACTACACGTGGGTGGACAAGCCATGCTCATGCAGCGACAACAAGCGATGTTTACGATGGTCCATCATGGGTTTGATCTCCGTTTTCTTGCCCTGCCTCTGCTGTTATCTGCCTGGGCGAGTGTGCATATCCGCATGCAATCTTTGCTTCGCGAGGGACGGTTGCAAGTGCAAGGAGACAAGCTACGCCGTTCTTTAGCGACGGTTTCCCGTTGCACGGATTTTGTTCCGGTCGCCTGCCAATCGACTAACATGGCGTGCACTCGACTACTCCGCAGCGAGCCCGCGGGGTGCCGAGTTTCGCGCCGCGGGGCAGCGGTTACCGTACACCCCGCCGTGTCAATGACATGCCGTGCCACGTGGCCGCCATCGCCGTGGAAGTTTCGTAACTCAAGGATAATATATCGGTGCGGTGGTTGTAGAAACAACTCTCAAGAAGCGGTGGCTACGTGGTCCCGCAACCCCGCGAGAACGCTTATGCTGCTCGAATCGGATCGTCACTGGGAGTGCATAGATCCGGCGTCCACCACCACCACCACCACCACCTTGCAAGCATTTCTCAGAGGAAAACATCTTGTGTGGATCAGACCAAACCGGTGACAAACAACGACAAACAACAACCCCAGTGATAGGTCACAAAGGTTGGGCAAAGTACAAACACTGGCATGTTGAGTCGTCTTGGGGAGTAAATTATATGCATGAAGTGGTCGTCATTATCATCTTCGTCTTATCGAGCAAATGTACATGACGGACACTCGGCAGAGGGGACCGCGGGGCGAGATTGAATTGTATTATTATTCATGGGAGACTGGTGCAATGAACACTATACGCCTAGATAGTGTGCTAAATACTAAATATAATATGTATAAAATGTACGATTAATTAGTATAAGAGAGACAGCCGACCGGTAATCCAAGATGTTTGCGTTTTTCCTGAAATCCAAATTAACGATGAAAACCTGAGGGGATATAGTTTTTTTTATTTTCATGTTAAGGAATCAGCGCAGGACGGGTTACGAAAACGACTCGATTTGACCCCTAATGTAGCTATCTAACGAATATAATGTCGGTCATACTCTAGGTGTCTTGTATATCTTTTGGCGTGACCTTTCTAACCTCTTACGTGCTCTTGCGAGAAGAAAACTTTCCTCTATATCGGAAATGTTTCTTCCTGCAATGGAAACTTCTTCTTTCTTTTTTTGAAATCAACATTTTAACTCGATCTGAATAACCTTGCCCCGGCTTATATTTTGAATGATGGTCGATATGTTTTGTCTACCCCATCGTGCTGTTAAACCGGATACGTTTTATCAACACGCACCTTCCCTTTACTATAGCTGGATTGTTTAATTTAAAAGAACACGTCGTGTACAAATCCATTTTGTTATAGGATGTGGGCCTACTCGTTGACGAAGGTATGATATAAAACCTCGTTCACCCTGTGAAAAGGGCTTTTTAGGGAAGGTAGGGAGGGAAGGTAGAAAGAATAGCAAGCCATTAGAGTGGCGCACGGCGGAGTGGCGAACGTGCATTTTGCCATTCTTTGTGTTAGCGTTCGGTTGGAAGCCCTCGGGAAGCTCAGTGTTTCCGGCGGCTTTGCGTCTATACAATGCAGCTGTTTTCAATAGAACCGTAACCCATTGAGCGCCCTACTAATACCCCTATTGAACGGTATGAAGAGAAAGTAATGGGAAAGAAACAAACACGCGGGAGTTCACCAGCAGTTCCTCAAAATCATGAGGTGTTTTTCGCCTACGGGCGTCCTAAGCCGGCGTTATGTCTAAACTACAAAATACAAAGTCATTAGCTACCTGAAACTATATGTGAATATAATAATTTAACCGTCTGTTAACCGACCGAGTTACAAGAAAGAAAGAAAGAAAAAAATCCAAAAGAAGAAAGTCCTCTGATCATATAATTATAAAATTGAACAAGAAGTGTGTTAGGGAAATGTGTGTGGGTTTGTGTCAAACGATCACGTTTCCACGAACACGTTACACGGGCAGTGGGACGGGTTTTGTCGAAGTTCTACTGGCTATTGGTCTACATTTAGCAAAAATATTATTCGTGAATATTGTGGAGATTGAACGCAATGGAGTGAAACACTTTTTCCCCCGTATAAAATGCGGGGGTTGGCAGTTCCAGTCAGCCGCGAAGGTAATTCTACCTCAAATAAAGTAATACATGAACTTTCGACGGGACCTATCAAACATAAAATAATATTATAGAAGAAAAACTGAAATTGTAAAATATAAAGAAAGTATCTTAAAAGCAAGCATTTGGAAAGGTTTTTTAGCAGGCCTATATTGTCGTGCATTTTGACAATAATTTTGTTTCCACTCGTACTGATTTTACAACTGCAAACCAAATACGTGTGTACGCAATCGGCTGTGGCTGCTTCTTTGGGCGTGCAGCCGACGAACGGCCGGACCCTGTGCGGTGTTTGCGTCGTAAGCCGGAAACATGGCGCTGTGAAGGTTCAGTGCGCATGCTCAGAGGGTTGACCCCTGTGACGTCGCACCATGCCCACCGTGGTGGGTTGTCAAGCAAGCCCAGCGAGTGGCCCGTATGTATACATGTACATGTACATGGTGTGTGTGCATGTTGGGATTTTTGTTTTGTGGACGCAATCCTGTCAAAGATAAAAACCCCAACAAATTGGGTTTCAAGTTGTTTTGCCAATTATGGCGGCCCCTCGATGCATGGCACGGCTGTTATTACTAGCGTGTCGCCACACGAACACGTAAGTTACCACAATATAATAATACACTGATCGTGAGGAATGACAAACGAGCTGTTTTTAAATCAACTTATCATACGTGATGTACTAGTAGAGTTTGGGAATAAGGAATCTCGCGGACACTGAACAAGGTTTTTTTTTTACGTATTGCTTACTTGCATCCCAATGCACTAGCGGCCTTTTTTTAATCAAACATGGATACACATGCGTGGTTTATATTTTGTTTTGTAGCACAGCAGAATGATATGTGTTGAGCTATCACTCGTGGTTGCTTTAACAAACATGCTGCAACGAATATTGAACAGTCAAAGGTCGCTGGCGTATAAACTCGACTCACAATCACGGCCAATGTATTCAGTGCCCTTATGGCAGCGTTCATCCTATTCTTGTGGGTTGGAAGTACCCAACTGTAAAAGAGGAAGTACTGATACATATACATAAGAAAATATATCCGAATGTGATAAAGACTTGGGAAACTCAACTTTGGTAGAACCGACATTTATTTTGTCGAGAATGTCCTAATCTCTTTCCCCCCGTTAGTTTCTTTTACAATCTGTTATCGATTATCATGACGCCGGAGCGACCGCGCACAGCATACACACACACACAAAATACAAAAACGTCCCTTCCAGAAAAATGGGTCCCCGTGAGAGAATTCTATAAGTGATTATGGTTCACGCAAGTGTTATATCAATCAATCTCTGGTGGTGTTTTTTTCTCTCTTTTTTGTGATTCCTTCGAGGATGGAATCAGTGCAAAGTCCCAAGGTTGATCAGGAATGGTTGTCGGTTCTTTTCGGAAATAGACCGGTACCGTTAGCGGATATGCACACACACATATATGCACACACGTACAAATTATTATTGGTAAAAAAAAAAACGGTTGTTTGTTCACCGGGTATGTTTGTTCGCTGACCTATATCCCTTTGCGTCCAAAGTGGGAAATAAATACTGTGTGTTTGCTTAGAGACAAACGAACAACGATATGGAGTCTCGTTGTACGGTGTGTATAGCTTGTGGTGGTACAGGCTAGGTTCGGGTTGATTAGGGTGGGTGGTTGCGGTGCGGTCCCCTGTGGTCCATAGCGCCCAGTCGTTTGCAATTACTACACAGCCTCTCTTGCGGGCTGTTTTTTGTTATAATATAATATTAGGAAAAGGCACGTTGGATATTTTGTCTGATTACGTCAAAACGGCACGAAATGCTTCTTTTTGTTTTGTTACCGACAATCAACAGCATCTTTTGAACGTTTCGCAAACTATCCACCGCCTTTCGTCCACATTATTTTGTTTGGTTATTTCCACGATGTGTCCGACGTTGTACATAATATTGCGTACCGTGTATACATCAATCATCCAATATTTGTTTTGAATACTAACCGCGTAATGACTCGTCAGTAGATAGGAATTCGAGATCTTTCTTTAAAGACGAATCCTACCGGTCCCAAAGGGAACCCATCCAAACCCAAACATCTTGGTTTACGTTGTTTTGATTAGGCTTGTTATCATATTATACAGCATATATATATATATATATATATATATATTTTTTTTTTAAGGAACCATAGCGAACTACAATTCGTGCACACATTTTGTCAATAAGTAAAGTTGTGTACAAAGAAAAATATCCAACACTGCCGATGGGAACACGTGATATACTGTTGAAGATTTGAAGATGTACTGTCCAACTTTAGCTCGATTTCACCTAAGTTGACAAATCATTTCAAATGTTGAATTGATGATATATGGCACGACACAAATGCATCCACGGGTAGTTTCCGTATTGTCTTGGCAAGAATTCCTTATTGCTGCCAACCAATGGCTGATTATTTAGGACAATCATCCACGGGTTTATGTTTTTATGCCATACGTCATTTTAAAGCTATAATAGCAAGGGCGAATCTTCCAAATTATCAATCCAAATTTTGTAATGGTTCCTCAGGGTGAAATCGATCTGAAATCGGACACTGTCAATCTTGAACTCTAAACTCATGAATGTAAAATCGCTAGACTTGTTGACGTAACATTTCAAACGAAGCAAGCATTTGATCTGTATACACCGCTATCATACCGACTACTACGAAAGTTATCGTTTGGGCCGAAGAAAGAGATATTTCTTCTCGGTACGTACGTTTATGCTGTAAATCATCTTCTTCGGTGCGTACGTTTATGTTGTAAATCAGCTCCCGCTAAAAATGAGAGTAAAGTCGGTCGTAGCTTATTCCTTCCTGAATATTATTATTATTATTAGTGTTCGCTTTAAAACTAAATAAATGGGGTTTCTCGGGTTATTTTATGCTCTATACAGTATAACTAATTACGAATATTTGGCATAGTTGGACATCCGTTTGTAATGATGTAAAATCTTGGTACATTGTATTAATAAGTATGGATATTTTATATTTACGACTTTACTCTCATTTTGTTGGAGGGCGACCTTTTTTTTTATTGTATCGTGACCGTGGTCGTCACAGCCAATGTATTCAAAATAAGTAACTGCAAAATAACATTTCTTTTTTTGCTCTGCAGTCATGTGTCTATTAAAGAAATATTATATGTAATATAGGGGTGCTTACTGTTGCACCAACCAAATTATATAATATTGTGAACCAGAGAAAATACTTATTCTCTGTATTAAACAGTAAAAAATGTTATAAAACAAATAATTCTGGATAAATATTTTGTAATTGTTATCTTTTTTAGTACGAAAAAGGGAAGAATATACGGCCCTACTTCATTTCTAATTGTGAAGTTTTAAAAATGAAAACAGTGAAATTATGTTATCTATACATTCGTTGAGTATTTTTTATCAAATTTGTTGGGGAAAGGTTTTGCGAAAAGTCCTTGAAAATTATGACGTCACAACAACTATAGATCCGCGTGGCAACATTTCGGTTACTTCAAAACATTTATGTACAAAATCTAAGAGTTGTAAAACTTCACATCTAATAATTCCCATCGTAATTAATCACAGCGAACCCAATGCGCTGATATTGTACGCTATAACAGCCTTCAAAATATTCTCAAGTTTGATGTGCTAAGGTCAAAGGTCAAATGAACTCGTACTAGTTAATTAATGAGTGACGTCGTCATGTTAATTAAGGTCATCATCAAATTATCGTAAAAGAAAAACCATCAAAAGCCAGAACTCTGCAATGCCCGTGAAAGTAGCGAGAAACCATTCGAAACGAGTGAAATTCCCACTCTTTTAAAGAGCCGTAAAGGCGAACAAGTCGTTTTGGGTGACAAAACTCATATCATTATTATGAGGTTTCACTCTTTTATCGTAACGTTAACTTTTTTGGAAGGCACCGTATAACATTGTCAGATGGCAGAACGGCGAAGAAGGGCTGATCGTATTCAGCCGAGCATATTTCAGTTAAAGAATCAAGTCTTCATTTACCACCAAATGGTATGCTACGATATAATTGCCCGTCACTAACTCCGCAAATTCCTTGTTTGTGCGAAGTGTATAAGCTGTTGATGTGTGTTGTGTTGTTTGGGCTGCGGTGAATATTTCTGAGAGTGGCGTGTTCATCAGAATATGCCATGTGTAACTCCGTAGTTTAGACAGACAGCTAAATCTGAAAGTGTGTAAATGCTCCACATCGGGTTAGTTAGTGAGGAATGTGAGCAGAAACTGCACGAGACCTGACCTGCGCATATCATCCAAAATCAAGAACATATGCTGCACCATGGTGCAGTGCCCAATGTGAAATAACAGTGTTCGTTGGTTGCTTTGTTTCATGTTTGTTAAAATATTATTTTTCGATAGGGATAATTAGTTTTGGGGGTATGGGAACGAATCAAGAACGTGCGATTAATTTAACTGGTCTATCGAGTACACCGTGTGCATGTTTACCTGATTTACAGCAAACTCCGGACATCGGTTAAGTCTAACTTTCGCACATTTTTGGAATCTTGCTCTGTAAACTCCTAAATTCCTGTCAAGCACTTCGTTTGTTGGCTTCTGCGTGCGAAAATCTGTCCTATTCGGAGTTTGCTGTATAGAACCCAACGATTTGTTGTTGTTGATGTTTTTGTTCTTCTTGTTTTAAACAGCACACACCGGTTGCTACTGAAAACAGGAAACTATTTATCTGTATTTCGTGAGAAAATATTTGGAGTTCTATTTTATTATATTATTTATTTTTCAGGAAGGTATTAAAAATATTTAAAAAAACTAATGGCAAGCCAGAAAAGCTTTGAGGTAATTTGTTCTAACTGTTTTACTGATTTGGTGTTTAGTGTGGGCATGGAGGTATAAAATGAGGGGGCGAGTTAGAGCGACCTTATCGGCATAATCGAGCACGAATTAGTGGCGGCCTCGAATTATGAACTGTTGAACCTTTCAAACAAGAGCTGATTACTGGGGACGCGGGTCTGGAACAAAAGATCTACATCTACGCCTATTATTTTAAGAAGCACTTCACATCCGGCTAGCGGCAATTGCGGTTTGGGGAAAATCCGCCAGTAGAGGCTCCCGTAATGAAAAGTTCGGTGACTCGGGTACATTGCGTAATTAACAATTATCCCTTCTGTGCTCAAATTAATTTACTTTAATTAACCTAAAATATACGGTGGAACCATTGGATCGAATAAGCGGCCTAACACCACACAGCGAAGCAAGAACTGACGTTATGTCGTTTCTAAGAGTAAGGAGGGACTATATTTGGTAAAAACAGCCACCATTCGTGTTCCCAAACAGAATATCAATCACTGTTGTATCAGTCCGATAGTGTCGGATGTCCGGCTCGTTGCAGATTTTGCCCCTACTCACTTCCGAGAAAACAGAATTTTGTGAAAATCTCTCATGATCTAAGCCTGTTTTGCTTAATGTTTTTTTGTGTATAAAATTTGAAAGAAAGATATACTGTCTCGCCTTCTTCCCACAAGAAAAACGCCTGGCGTTATTGTTATTAAAGCTGTATACGCCAAGGCCGCTAAGGCAATCATGGGATTGCATTCCAACGGTACACGCACAATCATTACTTGTGAAAACCAAATGACAAAAAAAAACGGTCAGCTCGCCAAGGAATGCCAACTACTTCCGCAGCCAACTAGTGAGGACCGGCTGTTGATTACGGATGGGGCCCCACCGTCCCGGCAGGAACGCCTGGCAGGAAACCGGAGGCTAACCAACTGGGGGCCAAGGGGATTTTGCACAGTTGGAAGCTCTCACCTAAAGAAAGAGGGAGAGGGGGAGAGAGCGGAAGGGAAGAGGGGAGGGAGGGTTAGCTGTATATCTTTGGCAGCTGGGAGTTTTTTTCCCCTGATATGTGGATGTGAAGGATGCTTCGTGAAGGATGCTTCGTGAAGGATGCTTCGTGAAGGATGAGGATAACGATTCACGAGCCGATTAAGGGCACTGGCATTACGGAGTCAATTTGGCATAGGGGATGCTGTCTCATGTGTGGGAGAATCTTAAATGAAATTTTTTTGGGGGCACCCGAGAGGCGCCCAGCAGGCACCCAGTAGGCACCCACTGGGCACCCAGTCTATCGTGTTTTTTATTCACCACTGGTGAAAAGATAAAAGAAACATGACTCCAACGCGATAATTATCTTTGATGGTCCAATTAAGTATACCGTACATGTTCTGAGTAGACATTAATAAAAGACCAGCGATTTAACTTCTATTTTGAGGGCTAAATTCCTACGATTTATAAGCGTTCACAATCCGTGAATTCGATCGTTGTCTTCGACTCATTAAACTCATGTTCGCGTTATTACTACCGGTATAAGTAAAGTCAACGTCATTGAGCTTCCCGCTATTTTCCCGTGCTCTACGATATTTAAATATTACGTCGGAATGAAATAAATCGAGCTGTTAAAGTACACATTCTAAGACAATAAATGTCCATTAATTTGGTACCTACGGCAATTATGTTCTTTATAGGTTGTTCATTTACATAGCATATCACACAAAAATCTTCTGGCTATACTGTATATCCTCAATTGAAATGTCGAAAAATAGCCTCCTCTCTTTGCCTAGAAAATCAGTCACGGAGCTGGTTCACTATTTGTGACGTCACAACCGGGAAAGAGTATAGTAACGTACCCGGATGTTCCATAGAAAAGCATGTCACTCTCACTAAGCCCATCATCACCGGTTGTGACGTCAAGAACAGAGGACCCGGTTTCTCCGTGTAATTCCGAGTTTACTCACATAAATTCACTATTCTGAACTTGTTTTGTCGGTTGGACGCCATTTAGTGTTATTCTGGGGGTTAAAAGCTTTCTATTGATGTAATTATCTCAACATTTTGGGTTTGTCTTAGAACGTCTACTTTAAGCTTACGCGCCAGTATGTAAATGAGTCAACATTCATATCAACATGCACTGAGTTAATGTAATAATTCAACACGTGCCAATACACTTTCCCAAAATGTCCCGCACTACCTGACGGGTAATAGCGCCATCGTTACGGGTGTTCAATCTTCAGAAACATAGACACTGAAGCAAATTTTACTGACGGTTTTAATGACGCTTTTACATTTACAAAGATGTATGCT